>OZ007502.1:16782223-17034723 GCA_963931805.1 Microdon myrmicae
TTAGTCTTGCTCCAGAGGCTCCCTTACGGGGAATCGAACCTCGACCTCCCGCGTGGCAGGCGGGTATACTAACCACTATACTATCGAGGAGCCAAGCATCATATTTGCAAAATTAAGTCGCAGATTGGTGCCGTTCAGCTTCTTTGTCAGTTGAATGTTATACGCTTTGAACTGCAAATCTCCATGTGAAATCCTTCGTGAAGTGATCCTTTTAATCCTTTTACCTTTAAGGTCTAGATTCCCCTGCAAATCGATTGTCTTCTATTTTCTATTCACTAACACGGTCAATAACCTCTGGTGTTCCCTGTGAGCGATTCCATGGCGACTAAGAATTTCATAGATTGGCGCGTTTAACAACCTTCCTTTCCCTCCACTGCTGTGTATTCTCTCAAATTATAAAAAAACAAACCACGAAGATAATTAGGGCGCACCCTGTATATATAAGTCTGTACTCATGGTCAACATAAATTATAATTTAAGGGACATACCTAGTGTGACTTTTTAATAAAGATTATTTTCGAAAATCAATTTAATAAAACCATTGCTTCAGATGTTTTGAAATGTTAAGGATTTATTTGTATATGATGATCTACGTGCAGTGATTTCTCTATACGAAAATAATTAATTTTCAACGACTTATACGCCATTTGATCGTTCTTGATTTTACGGGGATGCTACCCTTCATGGTATAGACTGTCAACGATTTATTTTACTATCTTTTCACCATCATCATCATCGGCACTACAACCGGGATCCAGTGTTGGCCTTATTTAGCAAGTCTCTCCATCTGTATCCGGTCCATATCCGAGTCTTGTTAAATTGTCCATAATAATTTGCTTTTCCGGGCAAGGTTATTACCCTTGCGCCAACGGTGACACCTAACACCCTGAATTAGGGGTAATAGATATTTGTATAGACTGCCAACAAAAGCGCAAAATCATTTTTTTTTTTTGGAAAGAAGTCAACAACACGCGGGGTTTCCAAGCAGTCCCCATCTATCAAGTGTATGCATACGTTTTTTCCGGTTTAACTAAGAGATGGCGCCAGCGAAAAGTACTGAGCGTATTAATTTGACACTTATGTCATTTTGTTCGTCTGAGATTTAACTACAAACACGTACAAGTTGAGTCCGCCAAAAATTAGCGTCTTTGTTTTATCGCTCAGTGATCATGTCGAGTTTGTGCCTGAGAAAGAACATTTGCAGCACGCATTGCTTTATTATTTAATCAAAAGAAAAAGGCTGTATAAAGTCATCATTTGCTGGTAGAAACATATGGTGAACACGCTCGAGCAATTAGAACATGTGAGACATGGTTTCGACAATTTAAAAGTGGTGATTTCAATGTGAAAGACAGTGAGCGCTCTGATAGACCACAAAAATGTAAAGACGAGCAATTGCAGGAGTTATTGGATGATGACCCAACTCAAACTCAACGGCAATTAGCAGAAACATTACATGTGTCACAAGAAACGATCAGCAGACGTTTAGGAGCAATGGGAAAGATCAATACCAGGTGTATGCATACGTTTTTTTCCGGTTTAACTAAGAGATGGCGCTAGCGAATAGTACGCAGCACACAGCAAAACTAGTGAAAGACACCTTGAAATCGCTTGGATGGGACATCCTTCTGCGCCCGCCGTGCCCCCCGGACTTGGCGCCATCTGACTATCACCTCTTCGCATCAATGGGGCACGCGCTCGCAGAGCAGCATTGCAGCGATTTCGAGGAAGTTCGAAAATGGCTCGACGAATGGTTTGCCGCGAAAGACAAGCAGTTTTTGTGGCATGTTATTCATAAATTACCTGAAAGATGGGCGAAATGTGTAGAAGTCGATGGCCAATATTTTGAATTAAAAAAAAATTAATATCCCTAGAGAATTGGCGTTTTTTTTTATTTTTTTTTAGCAAGTAAATCGGGAAAAGCGTATGCATACATCTAGTATATTTTGGCCGCGTCCTACGCTGCTTAATTGCGGTGATCGGATGAGAACACGTGCCACACTAGTGCCCCTTAAAGCAAATGGTGTCAGCAGCTACGCCCACGCTGTGTTGACGTTATCGGCACATAATTTGGAATTACTTCTCACTAATAAATAATAATGATTTTCTATACAAATTATAGATTTAACGTCGTTTTCGAACTTGCTTGCCTTCGAGTACGATACACTTGCTATAGCAATTTTCCAACGTTTCGATGCCCTTTCTGTACTACGAAACGTCCAAGCCTTCGAAGTACGCCTCGGTTTCCGTGGCGACTTCTTCATTCGCTTTGAATCTCTTTTTTTGGAGCCACCGCTTGAGGTGTGGGAACATCTAATAGTCGCTGATGCCAAGCCTGGAGAATATGTGGGTGAGCGACTAATTCAAATCGTAATTGGTCCACTTTGGCCATCGCTTTCAAAGACGTGTGTGACGGTGATGATTCGGCATATGGCGCTATAGCGTTTGGGATGATAGTGAAGAACGTGTGATTCGAACTGACGCTATGACAGTTAGAATCACCAAAAATTGAACCAATGCTTAACACATCAGGCTACTGGCCGTGTGTAAGAATTCGATTTTTAAACTCAAGTACATTCAACTGATGTGGTATTGTTATGTTATCACTATGGTATACAGCTCTGGTGCATTTTCTTATTCGATTTTCGTTAGGTGTTCTTCACTATTTGCTTGTGTATTGTGTGTGTATCTGTTAGAAACGCCGCACTACTCCGTCCTCAGTAACTTTTGTTACGATCAGCTTCGTGTGCGAACGACGGACCGAACAAGAGAACGTCGGAGCAGGCGAGTGTGCCGGTGCTCTATGCGGAAGTCGTGATCGTATCGTGAAGTTCTGTTTACTATGGGAAAATGTGTGCTGTGTGTACAGATCACGTTGGTGGGTCACCAATTATAGCGTTTGGGATGATAGTGAAGAACGTGTGATTCGAACTGACGCTATGACAGTTAGAATCACCAAAAATTGAACCAAAGCGAAACTCATCAGGCCACCGCCGTGTGTACGAATTTTATTTCTAAACTCAAGTACATTCGACTGATGTGGATTTTGTTATGTTATCGCTATGGTATACGGCTCTGATGCATTTTCTTATTCGATTTTCGTTCAGTGTTCTTCACTATTTGCTTGTGTATTATGTGTGTATCTGTTAGAAACGCCGCAGGGCCACTTTTCCTTATTTCTTCGTTCTTCCCTTCTGCAGGTAATCGATGAAGATTATGCCATGCGGAAAAAACGGAGGCCACCGCATTCCAAAAACGCGGAAACGTTCCCGGTCGAGACCACCACTCTGGCCGTTTTGGTCGGCTTTCGTGGCTTTCCAGCTACTCTCCACGCTACCTATTGGACTCAGGCGTATGGTAATGGACCCACGTTTCACCCATCATCACAAAACGTTGACAATAGTCCGTTTCAACGCGCGCCTGTATTGGTCGACGGTCAGCAAACGCGGCACTCATCACTCCGATAGTTTCTCCCTCTCCAAAAGATTATGCAAAATGTATCCAGTCCGTCCTCTTGAGATGTCCTCTGCCTCAGCTAAATAGTGCACCTTCACTTACCAATCGCTCAGAACGACTCGATGCACTTGGTTTTCGATTTCCGCATTCATAACGTCGGTTAGTCTGCCAAAACGAGGTGCGTCTTCGGTGCTTGTACGACCCATTTTCAATTCACTAAACTATCGATAACCTGTTGTTCTCGAGGGAGCAGATGTGGCAACAATTTACAGGGCCTATATTTGTCCTAAACTGGTTTTCATCCTCTACATGTGGTCAGCCGCCTCTAAAACAGTTGCATGTGATTCCATTTCGTCGTTAAAAGATAACTTAACTTGGTCTATTTATTCCACCTCTCCCAACATTCTTCCGAGATACTCGGCAATAGACTCATCAATTTATGTAGAAAATTAATTTCCGACGTACAAGTAAACACAGAGAAAAAATCTCTAGCCCAACCACGCGAATGTAAAGTGGTCTGCCTAATCATGTTTCCTCATCGTAACATCTAGGCATTTGAGACCAATGTACGGCGATAGCTCCTTTTTCTAGCCCGTGTCTGTCCTCTCGCTTGCTATACGCTTTGGCACTTAAGAATACCAAAAATCTGTTTTTGCACGCGCGTTAATATATGTTAAACACTAAATAAATTACGGAATTTTCAAACCCTATATTCTTGTGTGTGTATTATACAAACGGTAAAAAACAGGTACTAGGATTGGTTTTCTCTTTTCAATCATTGTATCAAGTGAAGTCACTACTTGTTGTGTATTTTTTTCTGGTTTACGTACGTATACTGTCCACATACTAAATCAGTAATAATTATTAAACAGATAATAAGTAGAATAAATGAATAATTAGCTGCGCCACTTTTGCATTTCACATTTTGCACATGTGTGATTGATTGCATGACAGATCCATTGACAAATGAAGAACACCTTTCGCCAGCCGATAGTTATGACATCGAATTTTTGACGGAATTGCTGTAGAAAGAAAACAAAACTGCTATTGTGATCAAAACAATGATGCAGTGGCGTCGCAAGAAAAATAATACCATCAGGATGCAGTTGATGGCTCATCTCATTTAATCCAATATCCAACCACTGAAATGGCAGATGCAAAACGTACTAAACATTATTGTGTCTAAAAGTAGTACAGCTCCAGGAGCAGTTGCTAAAGACAAACCACTAGCCTGCGCCATGCAACTGAGAGGCCAAAGTACTTTGTGCTAAGTCAAATGTCATCTCGACCGCATGCTGTATTGAGTTCGTCAGACGAAGTCGCCTCGAGGTCCTTTCCCCTGTGTACACGTATGTTTGTTTAAAATTTCAACACAGCCAACGTAGCCCTTCACCTTGGTTTAGGTAAAAATACTCGACGGATACAAAAGAGATTACGCGTTACTGCACCAGAATGTAACCAAGGAGCACAGAAGTTTCGATGTGTGGCCCTTGTGCTGCAGCTGCCACTTTTTTCTGGCTTATTTGCCGAAATAACAAAAAAAAGAAAAAAGAAACAGAAGTCCAAGGACCAGAAATAAGTCGGACGAAAGAGTGATGATTGTCTTGTATGGACGGGAAAGAAATGGAAAATTCACAAGTCTCGCCGAGACGATGACTTGTTCAATTGTAAAGGTGCCATTCCGGGGGTAGTTCTACCGTTCCAAACAATTACGAGATCCAAACTCGACGTCAGTTTACCTAAGGGTGGATGATTTCACCTTGTTCTCCTTTCACCTTTATCGTCTGATGTAAGGGAATTCCAATAACACGCTCAACAGATGATGGAAAAGAATAGAGAAAATCCCAGAAACCCTGTTGCATCCATTACATAAGGGACCACTAGGGGTAAGTAACTACCCTAGGAGGTAATTCCTTCACAGAACATCTGCAAAAAAGGTAAAGAAAAAACAACCAAAATAAAAATATCGACAATTAGTGGTGGCTGGTTGAATCAAAAGGACATTTACTCCGCTGCTGTTGGAAGGGTTCATTTACTCAAGTTCATCATTGTGACATCTGTTGTGTACGCCTCTGCTTAATGTTCAGTCACATGAAAGAAAAGTGTCTAGAGTTTTGAATTGAATTTTAAACTGCCACTCTGCCGTTAGTTGAAGTTCAAGCGCATTTGAAAATACAACTGCCCCTGTAATTTTTTTTTCCTATTTAATCTCATTGTTTTGAGCATAATGAAAGGGAAGTTACGTGCATATGCAGTATCGGTGCATGTTGGCCAGACATATTGCAATTTTCACACAGCTCCATTCATTGCATAAAGGAAACCAGAGTTCCATACGTTGAACTTTGATCTTGCACCCAGGATTTCCTCCAGTCAACTTATAAACCACAAGATTGTAAAATTCTGCGAAGCCAAAGAGACAGGAAAAAATGCTTATCGCATTCACATTTCCTAGATTGAATATTACTTTGCGTAATGTACACGCTTTCAAGATAACGACATGTTATTGTAGTCTTTAATTGCAAGGTCATATGAGATAAGTCGTGTGAAAGTCCTGCTCATAATCTGCAATGATATTGATGAGTGACGAAATTGTTTACTCAGGAGCAAAGGTGAATAACTGATTACATGCGAACTACATCACGATACATTTTTGTATTTACTTTTGTATATCGTCACTTAGTTTGGCTAAAAATAAGACAGCAGGACAGGCCCATCTATTTGTGGTATTTTACTAATGACAGGTTATTTCGATTTCACAAGTTTTGATTTTAAAATTTACTTGTACATTTCAGAAGCTCTCATGAACAAGTTCATTTTCACATTTAGTTAGCTATCGTCATTCATTTCACATATATCGCAAATTACCATAAATTTGGTAAAACTTGCTCAAATCCAGATAAGTTGCAATAAAAATCCGTGCCAAAAATTAGAGCAGTTGTTAGATAATAATCCCTCTTTCAAATTCATAGAAATACATTTTCTGTTGTTGCTCTTATATAACAAAGTACCTTTCAAACAACTTCATGGTCGCCATCTTCAGTAAAAGTTGATCTATCTGGAAACCTCAAAAATATTCTTATAATACAAAATTCTAGTTGTCGTTTATCGAGTCGAATTTAAATTCGAAAAATTAAACAATTTACGTTTTCGCGTCAAATGTTTTATTATACAATTCAATTATTTATAGAAAGTGTTTCAATTAATATATTAAACATTTGGATCGATGATTCAAAAGTGTTAGCATCTTTTTATAAGTCACGAACAACTGAAAGAAAGCATTCGTGACTATAAATATTTTATATTTTTTATAAACATTTGTTTAATTCCTATTCGCCCTTCGTATTGTGATTTTTCCTTCTCTGTTTTCAAATAGTTTTTTTTTAAACTATTAGCTATTCCATCCATTTTTTTGTCGCCTTTGTTATATTCTGGTGGACACATTGTGGCGACTGTATCAGATTTGACACGCGCAATCGAAGTGAAGAACATAACAACAACCGAGGTAAAGAACAACCTTTTCTAGTGCTTGTTCTTCACTATCATCGCAACATGTTATAACATTAAATTTTTTTTTACAATAATGCGCGCACGAAAGTGGATTTCGTAGTACCCTTAAATGTCAGAGTACAGTTCGAGTGGACGGAGAGGAGGTGGATGATGAAAGGAGGTATCGATGTACATTGCTCTTAAATGCGTGGACATTACAACGACGAGGAAACACATGATCAGGTAGAACATTTCACATTAGTGTGGTTCGGCTAAAGACTTAGAAAGAACTTTTTAGAAAATTCTACCATAGCCTCAAAACTACTTTTACTTTTAGCAATCTGCTTTTACTGAAATGTATCTAAAACAGTGAAGACTCTTCTTTCCTCTTTTAAAATTCTGGATGTATGTAAAATCCACATCGACAGAAAAAATTTATATGACATGATCCTCACTTTTACGACAGGCGAAACTATACCACCGAGCCGGTGCTATTTTTGCTGCAACCAAGCTCGGAAATATGGTCAAAGATACCTCCCCACAATTGTACGAAGGATAAAGCTTAATAGGGTGATATTTTACCAAACGGTTGTCCACTGAGCGCTAACAAACCATTCAAAAATTATGCTGAACTGCCACAATAGTCAGTTACCTAATCAAACAGTCGCACAATCTAACGCATGACACGATTTCTTTACTAACTCAATAATTTTGAGGCGGCAGTGGATCGTCTTTCATTGCATTGAGGAGAAAACGAGTTCAGTTTTCGTTCCCTAGGTTTTGCTTTTCTAAGCGAATCATGTGCGTACAATGGATTTTGAAGTACTGTTAAATGCCAAACCAAGAGAATATAAAATTGAGGTGCCGATATCTTGAATATCTGAATATTAATGATGTGAAAACACTTCCGTGTGATTCGGCTGAAGAATGATTGTCTGTATATATACTCGTACGTTTGAAATAAATTGCCCACTTTATGTTTGGTCGGTATCGTGGCAGAATGAAGAGGTGAAATGCAGTTTAGTTCATAAACGTTCGCGATAATACTTATAGCGAATACATTTTTTTTTTAATATACTTCTCTCGGAAGAGCCGAGCCTATAGCGCCGACAAGGCGCCACGGGATGGCACCAAAAAACCGTTGCAATTCTTTTTGAACAGTTGCAGGTTGTAATGCTCTGGAAAAACTTGCGCGGCGAGGGAATGTCATAGCTTTCTGATAGAGGGATATTCGCGCCGTCGGGTGAAGAACCGCAAAGTGGTGTGATCTGTCGGATTCTCTTGTAGAGTTCATATAAACCGATTTGCGCGGAAAAATACCACGGATCTCCAAAGAACAGTACCCGTGATAATATCTATAAAACAAACAGACGTCGGCTATGCGCGTTCGATGTGAAAGCGATTGTAGTCCCGCCGTCAAGGCCGTGTCCCCGATCAAGCGTATCGCTCGTCTCTCTATGCTCTCAACTGGGTCGAAATATGTTTAGGAGCAGAACTCCAAATACGAGAGCAATATTCGAGCGCGGGTTTAATTTGGAATTTATACAGGAGAAAAATTTGAGTCGGGCTACAATATTTCTTGGCTGTAAAAAGATTGCTCAGTTATTTTGACGCGGACCTGGCGATGTTCATGCCACGATACATTCCCACAGACTGTGACGCCGAGCAATTTCAAGCTTTCCCCAGATTCGAGGTCCTGATCAATTGATCATCAGCTGTGGATCCGATGATACACCTTTCTTTGTGAATGTTGTATATTGTATTTTCGTTGCATTGGAGTCGCCAAGATTGGCCTTCCCCCACTGCAGGACCTAATCCAGATTCCGATTCAGAGAGTCAATCTGTCTACATCTCAGCTGGTGTGACGTTGATGCACTAATCGGTCGATCACTCGAAAAGGTGCTATCATCCGCGAAACTAACACTTTGTTATCCGTTGACTCCAACAAAGCATTATGTGAAGCAAAAACAAGTTTGGAGCCAAAATAGAACCCTGAGGCATCCCGGAATTAATAGGATACAGATCCGAACTCTCGCCGCCCACATCAACCCAAATCGATCGATTTTCGAGTAAGTTCTTCGTCCAGTCGCAAAGCTGCTGGGAAAGTCTGTGGCGTCTCTAACAGATACACACAATTCACAAGCAAAATAGTGAAGAACACGAACGAAGAAATTCGAATAAGAAAATACATCAGAGCCGTATACCATAGCGATAACATAACAATTCACATCAGTGGAGTATAGTCGAGTTTAAAAATTAAATTCTAAAATCGGCCAGTAGCCTGATGGGTAACGCCTAGGTTCAATTATTGGTGATTCAAACTGCCATAGCGTCAGTTCGAATCACACGTTCTTCTTCACTATTATTTCAAACGCTATATTTGGTGACCCCGACGTGATCTGTACACGCAGCACACATCCCGTAGTAAACAGAACTTCACACATGATCATGACTTCCGCATAGAGCACCAAGGCACACTCGCTTGCTCCGACATTCCTCGTTCGCTGCGTCGTTCACACCGAAGCTGATCGTAACGAAGTTACTGGGAAGGGAGTGGTGTGGCGTCTCTAACAGATACAGACACAATTCACAAGCAAAATAGTGAAGAACACCAAACGAAAATCGAATAAGAAGGTACATCAAGCCGTATACCATAGCGATAACATAACAATTCACATCAGTGTGGTATAGTCGAGTTTGATAATCGAATTCAAAAATCGGCCAGTAGCCTGATGGGTAACGCTTAGGTTCAATTTTTGGTGATTCAAACTGTCATAGGGTCAGTTCGGATCACACGTTCTTCTTCACTATTATTTCAAACGCTATATTTGGTGACCCCGACGTGATCTGTACACGCAGCACACATCCCGTAGTAAACAGAACTTCACACACGATCATGACTTCCGCATAGAGCACCAAGGCACACTCGCTTGCTCCTACATTCTCTCGTTCGCTGCGACGTTCACACCGAAGCTGATTGTAACGAAGTTACTGGGAAGGGAGTGGTGTGGCGTCTCTAACAGATATACACACAATTCACAAGCAAAATAGTGAAGGACACCGAACGAAAATCGAATAAGAAAATACATCAGAGCCGTATACCATAGCGATAACATAACAATTCACATCAGTGGAGTATAGTCGAGTTTAAAAATTTAATTCTAAAATCGGGCAGTAGCCTGAAGGGTAACGCTTAGGTTCAATTTTTGGTGATTCAAACTGTCATAGCGTCAGTTCAAATCACACGTTCTTCTTCACTATTATTTCAAACGCTATAAGTCCATATGAACGAAGTTTGCTTAGTAATGCCCCGTGCCGGACGCGGTCAAAAGCCTTGGGGATATCCAATGCGACCGCCCTTGACTCACCATGCCCATCATTCGCAGATGTTCATATATCGGTTATCAGGGTCAAAAGGTCTCACCTAGATCATGTGGAGAGGAAGTATGTGCCAGACACTGGCACTAGGTTCACTTCCTCCTCCATCATAAATTGTTCCACCGACAAGCACTAAACAATTCCGCCGAAGCAAAGGAACGAAACGCCGCCACGTTTGTCCACCACCGGTAGTAAAGGAAAATCATAAACACACTGGGAGAGAAGCACAAGAGAAACTCCACAACGCAACGTCCACGAATTGTTCGAAAGAGGAAAACGAAGTTCACACAAACACTCAGGAAACTGCAGCAAAGGATAATAACACACTCCGTTTTGATTTAATTAATCCGTTTTTTAATCTCACTTTCGTTAACTTTAACACGATTGCCAAAACGTCTGCTAGTTGTCATACGTTCACCACTTTACGAAAGTACTTACAAACATCAAATGTGAATTAAGAAGGTTGAGTCTTAGCTTTCTTCACAAAAATAACTACCGTTTATACAGAAACATAACAATTATTTATTTATCACTCGGGGATTTACTTCTACGACTCGACTATAGTCGCGTCACCGTGCGCACCGGGAGATCGCGTGACCATGGCGGTCAGTGGATGGTAAACGACTCAACGATATTTAATCGTTTTGGGGTGAGTTTTCCCAAGAAAGAAAGTGTTTCTCCCGAGGTGAAAACAAGGAGGAAAGGCTTAGCAATGTATGTGTATGTGTGAAGGAAGATCACATTGGTTTTTTTCATACACAAGGCCATGGGAATGAACCTGAAACAAGGACAGGGAAATGTGTATTGCAGTTGAATAAATAAACCGCTAGTCATCCGGGAAATGGTGCTAAAAGCAAATTGGATGTTCATGGCATCTCTGGCTGCAGTGGAAACCGGGTTCGTGTTCGCATTAGGAAATGCTAGAAAATTTGGTTTCGTTGATAATGCCTAAGATGCGGTGATTGTTTGTCGATTGTACAAACGAATCTCGGGGCGGTTTATTGCTGCTGTAAAAACAAGCTGTCCGACATAGGATTTTAACACAGACAAAGGGTGCCGACTGGCTTGGGATTCATGATGCCATATGCACTTTTAAGAATTATTTCTAGGAATTTTAGATAATGCGTTGTATGCATTAAATGTCCTTGTAAAAGGAAATATTTCAGGTATGCTGGGTGGAGATTGCGGTGCAGGTGTGGGAAAGTTGAAATTTGCCTGGAGTTCTTGAAAAGGTAGAAAGAAATTCTTACAGAGAATTTGTATGCGAAGGGCTGCATGAAGGTAAGTTTTCTTTTCCAGGGACTTTTTAGATTATACCTTAGATAATCCTAGATGCGTAAAGCATTTAAGGCGCTAATGCGATTGCATTCGCGAAATTACGTGATTGGATGGGAGTTATGGGAGTTTTTTATGAAGGCGAACCGTGGGGTTTGGCGGAATCGCCACGAAAACCGTATTGACGATCATTCAGAAGTCCATTGCACACTAAATACTTAATTAACTCGGCGTTGATGTATAAGCAGGTTACGTTGCATCTGTGTCCTAATGGAAAGATTTTCGCCTTAATCTTGAATACGTTTCTCAATGCCCGTTCCTATTGGGTATATGCAAATTTGTTTTGGATGCGCTTGAACAAATATGGGAATAAACTTTCTGAACTGTGGTCAGGTTGACTTAACTGAAGGAACCCTTGCTTCCCTTATTAAGCTCCATGCATTTAGCCCCTTGTTTCGCAGCCGCAAACATGTGGTCGTTCCGAATTAATTCAAGTGGTGCAAGTCTGGTTCATCGACATTGGGTCTGAATTGGGATTTCTCTTTAACGACAAAAGGTATCATTGAGTTTTAGATGTATTGAATTCTGCTCGGTTAGAGAATGATTCTCGCTCGCACTGTGCTTTGGTATTTAATGGTACTGTCTCTTGGTTTCCGAACTGGAAGTGGTGATCTTCAAATGATATATAAAAGGTGTGCCAAATTCACTGCGATGTGAGATTCACCCCACTCTCACTTATCCAGCAGTGCCTATGGACTAAAACCATCCCTACCTTGCTCCTCATTTCTGTATGTTCGGAAAGGGACCATCTTTCGACACTTTTTCTCGGGAAGGGGTCGACGCAATTCTTCACTAGTGTTCTGTAGTTACAGTTACTGTAGTTTGCAAGACTTTTGCATGACACTGTTGAGCCACACACCGATGGATCATACATTGCTTGAATCATATGAAATGTCCGGTTTTATAGTAAACATTTAAAATCCAATATTATTTTTCCGTAATATTTTATTCAATCAATATAGGATCCACTGGCATCTATGACATTCTTCCAACGTGATACAAGGTCAAATATTCCTTTCTCGTAGAAGTGCTGACTTTTTGAGGCGATGAAATCTTCAAAGGCTTTTATAACCTCTGTTCGGTCCCGGAAGACCTTCTGCCGGCAAAATGAATCATCATCATCATCATCATCGGCACTACAACCGGGAACCGGTCTTGGCCTTATTTAGCAAGTCCTGAGGCTTGTTAAATTTTCCATAATGATTTATTTTTTCTGGGCAAGGTCATTAGTCTTGCGCCAGGGGCTCCCCGACGGGGAATCAAACCCCGGTCTCCCGGGTGACAGGCGGGTGTACTAACCACTATACTATCGAGGAGCCCCGGCAAAATGAATCTAGATTGCGGAAAAGATGGTAGTCCGTTGGGGAAATGTCTGGAGAGTACGGTGGATGCGGAAGAATTTCAAATCCCAACTGCAACAGTGAGTTATGGGGTCTAGCATTGTCATACAAAAGGATCGGGTCGTGCCTACTGACCAACGCAAGTTGCTTTTCAGCCAATTTGGCATGCAAAATGTCGATTTCCTCACAATATTTGATAGCGTTTATCGTTTCTCCTGGTTGAAGAAACGAGATGTCCACCGAATTGTCACCATAACCTTCTCTGGGCGAAGATCGGGCTTGGGGTGTGTTTTGGGTTTTTACCTACATCCAGCCCAGGTGTTGTACGGTTATCATAAAGAATCCACTTTTCATCACAGGTGACTATTCGCTGCATAAGCGATACAGTTTGGTTTCTCAATCTAAGCGATGCGCAGATTTCCAAGCGCCGTAGTTTTTGGGTCTCGTTCAGTTCCACTTATCGAGTTTCTTTACCTTTCCTATGAGAGAAAGGTAATTGGGGATACTCCCATGCTTTGTAGAATCTCCCGCGCCGATTCCATTGGATCCGCATCGACCGTTGCTCCCAAAACATCGTCGTCAACTAACGTTTCCGGCTTCCCACGTGGTTCATTTTCGAGGCTGAAATCTCCTGAACGGAACTTTGCAAACCAACGTCGTATTTTGCGTTCATTTACCACTACATCATCACTTGTGTCATTAATCTTTTTCATTGCCAATGACGCATTATGTCCCATTTTAAATTCATGAAGGAAGAGGGTTCGAATTCGAACGCCGACAGCATGGTAAACAATTCCTAGAAAAAAAAATGAATGTACTTGTAACGAACCCTAAAATTCTAACACGTCAAACACACGTACCACCTTCCTTTATAAAAAAAGAAAATTTAACCTACTGGCACAGATGTTCATTCGAGAACTTCTTATTTTCGACTGAGCGAAAATCGGACATCTCATGTGGTACAACCCAATATTATAGATTTCACATAATACGGTCTTAACATCCTTGCTTTGTCGCCTACGGTCTTGTCCCTTGGATGATAAGAACGAAAAACGAATCACAATATATCGTTACATTGCTATCGCGCCACCTGGAAACTTTCTTCTTCAGCCCAAGCGACAAAACCGCAATGGAATGGCCACAATCCATTGCGTCATCGGATTTCGTTCCCACAAGAACAGAGATAAGGAATTCGAATGTGAACTTTATTGGTCTGTCGAACACATAGATTTGCATGTTGGATTAGTACCGGGTAAAACAACTGGCCTCCAGTATATATTCCTCTGGCTTCTCAAATTCCTATCTATATACCGCAACTTTCCGATGTCGGCTACGTAGGTAGCGGCGCGTGTGAACATTTGTGTGCGTGGCTAGAATCCTGTAAGCACTCTAGGTGGTAAGATGGTAATCAATTAGGATGGAAAATTCAATTTTCTGTCACAATAGTAACATGTGAGTGGAGTGGAGGTCAGTCGGTCTGACTGAAGTAAAATGTGGGACGAGGTTCTGACATAAAAGAGACTTGAGGTCGTGCTTTGTTTCGTGTACACCGTGTAACTCTAAAAATGAAGTGCACCTTTAACTGTAAACAAGTGGTTTATACTTTTGCGAAGAATAACAGACCGACAAAATTGCTTTTTCCTATTACATAATGAGTGGGTAGAGCTTAAACTCATGTTGGTTGCATTAGATGTCGCAGTCAAACTTGTACTTTGATGCACGAGATTCTTTACCGTCACTTTGGCTGGTAACTGACCACCACTAAAATCCTACACAAAAATGTAAGCATCTCTAAGAGAGAATGAGCTTTTAAGAAGTTCGGAGAACAATGTGCATTAGCTAAGAATGACTGTGTGTGTTGTGTCAATTTATTGTACGATATGACAAAAAACGATACTATGACAAGATATGTCACATTAACGTCATAGAACTGCAATATTTTTTTTACAATCCACAATAGGATAGCCTCATAAATTTTGCGATTATTAGGATTATAACATTTTAGAGTTACTTCTAACTTATGATTAGGGTGAAAGGCCTGACTTATAATTTGAGGTTAGGTAAGACAAAACGATATTTCTTCCCCTTTACAAACTTCAACTTCTCTTCAATTACAACTTTGAATCACCTCTGTAGAATAGTTAACGATGTTGAACTGTTTCTAGTGTATCAACAACCTAACCCTGTATGACCTTAGCACGGATATAAATAATAAAAAAATGAACAATTCGATGCAGAGATAAATGTCACTTCAACTAGTATCCAATTATAAGATATTTTGTCGTTCGCCTTATTCCCGTCATCAGTACTCTATTGATTTAGTTAACCTGAAGATGCCATCCAGACGATAAAACCGAGTTTGATGTAATTCATAAAACAGCACTGCTAGCTGATGGTAGCTTGATTCAGAATACGCTTTGCGCCTTTGGAAGAGCCCAAGTCGTGAGTTCAATTTGCACATTCTTGAACGTGGACTTTATACTTGTCATGTCTATGTTTGTGCTCATTGCCTCGTTATCCTCACAATTCGTAATTCAATCCAAATTCATTCATAAAATTCCATTCGAGTCTTGCGTCGCCTATTTTATTATAACCGAGATGCTGTTCCGCACTCTCCCTCTCTCCTTGGTTTTGTCCCGCAAAGAATTTAATGAAGCAATTAAGCAAATTTAATTTGCTCAACACAATTCATCTTCTTAGAAAATTGTTATATCAAGCGATGCAAACGAATGCCATGCATTCCCCTCTATAACAGGTTCGAATATCTAATTTCAATTCTTGTATCAACTCAAATTATAGATTGCTGGGTTGGTCCAGTGATCCTGACGTGCAAGTCGCATTAGATGTAGATGTTAGCGACAAATTCAACCACACAGGAGATGCATAGTGGAAATAACATTTGGGCAATTTGGAAGCAAATTTTCGTATCTTTCTTTTGTATCTTACTTGATTTAATCAAGGAATTCCACTCATTCATTTTAAGCACCTGATCCGTCATTTAAGTCGCGTACCTCACAACCACAAGCCAGTGGTTTGCTTTTGGTTTTGGTTTTGGCGAGTATAAACCACATTCCGTCGGTATCTCGTTACGAAAGGAATGTCGCGTTTGGAGACTTGTGTATCTATGGCCAAACCGAAATCACGATGAATTGGAATGCCTCCTTGGTGAAGGGCTCTCCTTAGCTTGTGTGTGCCCTTTTTATCTTTGTTAGCGAAATAAACACGCATCCGAATTGCCAAGTTCAAAGCTTCAACTAAATGGCTTTCCTCGTAGTCTTCCCAAAATTCAACGTGAAATACGATAAAACCGGAATATTGCCAAAAAGTTGATTCCGTTGTAGTTTATTTTTGATCGTGTTTTTCTTTATTCTTTTCCTTGGTATTATTTTGTTCTACAGTACAATCAAAAGATGTTTTATTTCTTGTCGATCTACCTGTGTATGTATCTCCGGGGTACAAGCCCTGAATGTGATTAAATAAAGTGTGTATAAAAAGATAAAAGAAAAAAACCTCAGGTATACAGAAAAGAACTCTAGAAGCGCTGTCAGTGAAACACCGAAAAGGAGATCGTTTTTCATTACCGACCATCCTACACACGCTTGCGAATGAAAACTATTAACAGCCAGACGGAAGAGAAGATCGAAAAAAGAAATAGCGAACAATAGATCAATAGGAAAAGGTGCAAAATCAACAGTCAGCATTCGTCACATCGAGAACCAAAAAAACTGGCTTTTAAAATGCTGGGAACAACCAAATGATACCTATTCTACCGGTGTAAAATGCCTTCACGATCAAATTTGTTTCTTTTGCTTTTCGGTTTTTAGGTCCACCATCGAGACTTGATGTCTTCAAGTCGCTGGTAGCTTTTATTCTAATTTATCTCAACGTCAGTACATTCGAAGCTTGTTTCTTTAACCGTAGTTATATTTTTTTGTTTGACCCTGAATCCTAAAGATTATATCATTCGCTCTCCTTATCGAACTGAACATGGTTTCAATTATGCTTAAGTAAATGATTTTCAATTTACCTCGGCGCCTCCAAACGTGTGTTACCTTAGAACTTGCTTACTTGATTAGAACATATGTTGTTTATTGATATAAATAACTTTGAGCTTCACACCAATATTCCTGCGACATAAAATATTAAACGACCTGACTTAAATATCAATACACTCGAAGTCTACGATGAAGGACCACATTTTATATTTGTCGCCCAAAAAAAAAAAAATTATTGTGAACCGTATTTTACGTTGGCTGGTGGGGTGTCCTATATCCTGCAATTTGTAACAAAAAAAAAAAAAAAAAAAAAAAAAACAAAGAGAAATGATAGAGGAAACGAAAAACCAGTGATTTAAAAAATATTTCTTTTCGCCTTAAGCGATCGCCTAAAGTCGGCTCTTGGCTCATAGTTTATCATCTTTATATCCGTGCCGCCGTACTAGCACTACCACCGTCTTCTATCTGCTTGAGTTGATTCATGCTACTCACGGAAACGCAGTCTCTAGTGTTGAATTTATGAAGGATCCATGCCTAACTAGTGAGTGAAACGACTGATTTGATAGCAATTTCTTTTTAGTCTCCTTGTGATGATAGACACCCAGTTGTCTAAGATATCAACATCTCCTGAGTGTAGATAAACTTGTCTCCTAAGCTACGCAAGTGTCTTCAGATTCTAATTATCTGCTTCCTTAATTCCCGTCTGGGGAGCTTCAAATTGTTGACCGTCTTCACTTCGATCGATTTTTGTACTTGTTTATGATTTTTGTTTGGGTCCTCTGCGAACTCTTGTTCAGCGACTGGCATGACAAACGCTTCCGGCCTGCCTTCTGCACTTATTATTTTGGCGATTGACAAATGTAGTCATGACGCAGTGATTCCTTCATCTAGGGGAACTAAAATTTGGGTCGTTTCATTCGGTTCGTAAAGATCGGCTGGCACCATTTTCAATCATGTCTTATTGTTGCTGATGGTTCGCACAAAGTGACTACGTTCCTTCTCGGCGTTTCTAGTTCATGTCCTGAATGAAGCATGTTGTGGTGTCACTTGTTAACTGCCCTTCGTGGATAAAGGTTCGTCGAAGTAAAGGATAGGCTGATGTCATCACGAACACCTCTCACAAGTTGGTGCTATACAGGTCGATCTTCCATGACGATAA
This sequence comes from Microdon myrmicae, assembly GCA_963931805.1. Taxonomy (NCBI): domain Eukaryota; kingdom Metazoa; phylum Arthropoda; class Insecta; order Diptera; family Syrphidae; genus Microdon; species Microdon myrmicae. The sequence continues at coordinate 16,800,373 of OZ007502.1, forward strand.
TGACGAAGCATAGCCCGGTCTTCCTTACTAGATTTCATTTGCTACTCATACTGGCCTTATTAAACTTTAGCCATCCCGCTTCAGGGACTGAGTTGGTAAGTAGATTATGTCTGTGGTTTGAGTATGCTATTGTAACAGTTTGGCAGCGATAGGTTTTGTTCGATCCCCACTCGCCGAGTGAAATACCACATCATTAAGCTATAGCATCCGTGAAATGGTTGGGAGGAGTATTTAACCATCTTTTGGAGCTTGGCTGATGGAACCAGTTGAGACTAAATGGCATCCTAGAGTGTCGACTCAGCCCTAAAGGGTCACTTTTCGCGGGACCGACATTATATTGTATTAAATAAAAATCAAAGATCTTATGTCCTTCGTGGCATATCGGATGCATACTTTTTTTTTCTGACGGGCAATGCCTTCTTGGACGGCGTATGCCGTATGTTTCTCTTCAGGCGGGTCATGTTGCCAATTGTCGGCTTCCAGAACATCTCAAGCGGGCGAAGTCCCCACAGATGTCTTATTCTATCTCCATGAAATCACTGAAAACTATGATAGGCACCACCTGTACCTCAGGGCTGACCACATTTTGTTTTTCATTTCCTTCACTGCTACAGTTGAGTTCATGTGCTATGCCTTTGCGAGTGCCTTGATGGTACCGACAGAGTTAACCAAGTGCCTAGAAAGTCTTCCGGAGGTTGCGGCAGATACTTGAGCTTAATCAATTCTCTTAATGCGCTTTCCGGTCTCTAAAGCGTGCCTCTAGTCTTATCATTACCTTCCTTAGTTGCTCGACGAATACGAGACTTGCTACAACACCTCTTGCCATGCCAGCAGTTGGATGAGGTGGTAAGTAACATAGTGGTGTAAGTCAAATTTTCTTGAAAATGTAACTATTTCAATTTTCCATATTATTGGGATGTCATCTACCTTTATTTACAGTAAACTAAAGAATATTTCAAAAACGTGTCAACAAATGGCACCATTAGTTTTTTCTTATTAACAGATCTGTATAAATAAATAAAGAAAAAAAATGCAAAATACCATTTTTAATCGCTTGACTTACTGTAGTGTAGTCATTAAAACATAATAATACGAGGGTTGCCTTTTATATTTCGGGATTAGAGAACAAAAACAAATATTGATCATCGAAAATCACTTTATTGTTTTTCAAAATATTCCCCATGAAGATCTATACACTTTTGCATGCGTTTGAACCAATTGTCGAAGCACTTTTGCCACTCTGATTGAGGTATCACCAACACATGCATTCTGAATGCAGCAACCGCTTCTTCAGGTGTCGAAAAACGTTGACCTCTCAGTTTGTTTTTTACGTACGGGAATAAAAAGAAGTCATTCGGTTTCATCACCTGTCACGATGTCATAGACGTGTTTCGAAGCACCGCGACCGTATTTTTTGAGCATTTCTTTCGACCAATTGACACGAGCCTTTTTTTGGGCGATTGACAAATTGTGTGGGAGCCAACGCGAACAAAAATTTTTGACAGTCAAATGTTTATGCAATATTGAATGTATGCTGGGCCCACTAACGCCTAAGGTTGTCTCAATCTCACGATAGGTCACATGACGATCTTCCAATATCAGTTCGCGCACAGCATCAATGGTTTTCGGAACAACAACTGATTTTGAACCACCTTCACGAAATTCATCTTGGAGTGAACTACGACCACGATTGAATTCACCATACCATCGATAAACACTGGTCCTTGATGGAGCTTCATCACCAAAAATTGAATTAAGTTCATCAATGCACTGTTGCTGAGTTAATCCACGCCGAAAGTTGTAAAAAATAATCGCACGAAAATGTTGACGATTTAATTCTATTTTTGGGCCGAAATGAATCTTTTAAGTTACTGTAAACAACACAAATAGCGCTCGTATGTCAAAACGTTCTGAGTGCGTATAACCTCAAAAATGTCCAACTTTACGACAGAGCTGTCAATTGCCGGATTGCAGCACTAGGGTTGCCAAATCCCGAAACATAAGAGGCAACCCTCGTATATATACCGGATCACAAATCAAAATCAACGATCATAAAACAAAATACCGTACGGCACACGCCAAAACACTGACACCATGTTAATGTGTTCCGCTCGCACTGTGCTCTGACATTTAATGGTACTTCAAAATCGCCTTTTGTGCGCGCGTTAGTGTAAAAAAAAAGAGAAATCAGACAAAAAGTATAATATGACAATACTCAATTGCCCAGGTGTTCCAATAGAAGTGTCATGTATGGCAGACGATATCACGCTGCATGATACTCACAAAAAGTATTACAAAACAATACACGTTGCTCAGGTGTTCCGATAGATGCGTGTCAGGGTCCATGGTACTCACCTATTAATGTGTCATTCGAAAAGTGATTCATTGTGGATATGCCGTCCAATATTCAATGGGTGTTTGAAATTAGGAACATACTTTTCAGGTCATGATTGGATGGCCTAAATATGTTGGCATGTGATCTACGTGGTATCCATATGCATCGGAAATGTTGATGGTAGAAATAGAATTTAAGAACCGATTTTTAATAGAATAAAGCAGATACAAGCTGACTTCACTCAAACTTGCGTCTCATTATATTTTTTCTCCTCCTCGATAGTATAGTGGTTAGTATACCCGCCTGTCACGCGGGAAACCGAGGTTCGTTTCCCCGTTGGGGAGCCTCTGGCGCAAGACTAATGACCTTACCCGGAAAAAACAGATCATTATGGAAAAATTTAACAAACCTCAAGACTTGCTAAATAAGGCCAAAACCGGTTCCCGGTTGTAGTGCCGATGATGATGATGATGATGTTTTTTCTTTTTGGCAGATATTTGTCGCATTATGCTCTGACCCACGAATACACCGACTTTCTGACAGAAACCCATGGCATTCGCGCCCTGCCGTATAGTCGAGCGAAGATCTCTCCTTTAGGACCTTCTACCCCTGAGAGTACTGTTCGAACGAATTGGATCTGACACAACATTGTGATGACCTCTACAAATTTGATAAATACGCTTCACCTTTTACGTCAGATTTTTACATTATCCTACTTGGTGACGCACGAATCCTTACAAGGCGACTCTCCCAGCATCCTATCTTGCATGGGGATCCTGCCGTAATAAACCAACAGCTTCCTACCTTACATTACATCACTATGTTTCTCACCACCTCTTACACGCTCTGAGCGACATTAACCGTATCAAAAGTCAAGAACTGTTCCCTTTCTCCTTGAACGTTTTTTGTGATGACGATGGTCATCGATCTTGCTGTGATTCCCCCTGACGCGGTGTGCTCCTAGCCATCTAACATAGACTTGCCACATTCCTTATTGCAATCTCTTCTTCTCCCAAACTCGACTATGTCTTAATAAATTTGTTTGTAAAGTTATATATACTTTAGCTTATAAGTACTTATGTTTCTTGAATTAATCCAATAAATGGGGTGGTAGTTGTACTAAACACAAAACATAAAGATGGAATTTCCCCTAAGATCTTTATCGAATTATACGAACTCACAATAACTGCAATCGATGACTTAATTGAAATGAGTAATCCCCTTAACGATACCGTAGTCCTTGGCGATTTTAACCTACCTCAACTCCAAGGGACGTTATCAGATGATCAATTCTTTTACATCTCATACCCATTAGAGTCAATGAATGTTTCTTTATAGATCATCTCACCGACTCAGATCTCCGTCAAGTAAGTAATGTCCCAAATCATATTGGCAGACAACTCGACCTTGTATTCACAACTGGTCCCAATAGTTCCGCAGGTGCCCTGAGCCCACACACCCTCTCAACTATTGACAATCACCACCCTCCACTTTTCTTGGCCCTTTAACGCGATTCGCCAGCCCACACCTCGCCTCTCTCTTACTACCAACCCTACTTCTTCCACAAAGCCAATTTCCGCCTTATAAATGAGTATCTTAGTAAAACCACATTTTGCTGGCCATGCTCCCACTGCTCTCCACAATGGAATTTCACTATGATCCAATGGATAAGAGACTATCTTTCTGGTCGTTCAATTCAAGTGGTTCTTGATGGTGTCAAATTTGTCTCCCATCAAATTAATGTAGGTGTTACCCAGGGTTCGGTACTCTCACCCACTCTCTTCCTGAAAATTATAAATGATCTCTTCTCAATTATTCACAACCCAATTCACTCGTTTGCCGATGATAGTACATTGAGTTTCTCATACTCATACGAACATTCCCGGCCAAACTCTCCGAATGTCAATACCAATCAGCAGGTTATGCTTAATACACTGAATTCCTCAACAAGATATATCGATGGGGATTATCTAACCGAGTAGAGTTCAATGCCTTCAAAACTCAGTGCTGCCCCTTCTCGTCAAAGGCGAGCCCTAAAGTAAATACACTGTCTATGAACGCCGCTTGCATCGACGAAGCCAAGAAACTATCAATCCTCGGCACTCGAATTAATTCGACTCTTAATTGGAATGACCACCTTTTTGAAGCTGCGAAAAGTGCAGCCAAATATATGGGGTTACTTAAGAGATGCAAAAGATACTTCACTCCGTCTAACCTGGGTACTATTTACAAGACGTATATTCATCCAAAAATGGATTTCAACTCCCATATTTGGTCAGCCGCATCCAAAACTGTCCTACACGTGCTCGACAGCAGGCAAAACCGAGCAGTGAAACTTATTGGGGTATTCAGGCGTAAGTCGATCAATTCCGTCGTTAGAACACAGGCGCAACGTATCATGCCTATCTCTTTCCTATAGGTATTACCACGTTCGTTGCTCAACTGAACTTGCTGAATGTGTTCCGCCCCTTCAGACATTTTCCTGCGACACCCGTCAATCTGTGAATGCGCATCAGTTCACATCGAAATTGGACTTCAGGCGCACAAATAAACAGTCATTCTTTAGCCGAACCACACGAATGTGGAATGTTCTGCCTGGTCATGTGTTTCCTGGTCGTTGTGAGGTCCAAACATTCAAGACCAATATACATCGACACCTCCTTTTCTTATCCACCTCCTTTTCTTATCCACCTCCTTTTCTTATCCACCTCCTTTTCTTATCCACCTCCTCTCCATCCGCTCACACTGTGCTCTGATATTTAAGCGCACTTCAAAATCCCCTTGCGTGCGCGCGTTAGTATAGAAAAAAGAAACTATATGTTTCATATTGTCGACATATAATACAGGTTGGGTCGCCCCCAGGATATAACCGTAAACTCCATTCTTTTTTAAATAAGAGGAATAAATTGTGGAACATTTTCCTTAAAACGCGTTCTCCCCGTGCCTACTCCACCATCTCGGTTCCTTTTTTCAATTCACCGTACTGCATAGGTCCCTCTACCCTAATTATCTTATTACAACTCAAATCGATTTATTAAATGACCACAAAACATTTTTCTACTTTGTTAATTATAAAACAAATCTGGTGTGTATTCCACCTTACTTTCCTATTACTCGACTAGTTCGACCGACCCCCAAAACATTCTTCGCTTCATTCTTTAGACGACCGTTCACGAACGACTCTTTTGTGCCTGACCCTTCTTACTTCAAAGACCTGCCAGATTTCTCCTTCGGCCCTTTCATCTCTCATCTTATTCAACAACACCAAGTTGAAGATAAATTAAAGCAACTTAAAGATGAGTTCAGTCCGGCCCCAGGTGGACTTCCTACAATCTTCTTAAAAAAAAAAATGCTCCCCCAGTCTTTCTTACCGCCTCAATGGTAGAGTTGGTAAGGAGGTTCTGTTCGCGTTTGATTGTGCAAACGTAGGTTCAACTTCTTGCTATTGTGCAGTTCGGCATAATTACTGAGCGGCAGGTTGGGTCCCAAGGTCTAGTCGCCCGGTGCAATACTGCGGGGATTGTCTATACTACATGGAGAACCAACCCACAATTCTAACTTAATTTCGACCGCCTACAGCGCGTCACATTATCCCCTATTCCACCGTTCATGTTATTCACCTGAAATATCATATTTCTCAAATGGACGCATAGCTGAATTCATTCTTCTATGCAGATAATGCATAATTGAATTCAGCTACCTTTTTGCCATACGACAACTCCATTTTGCCAGCCCATAAGATTTCCATCGGAAATCACATCATGTCGGTTAACAACAACAAATCTAACCAAACGACGCCGTTGCATCATAGCGAAGCCGCTGGGGTTATTTCAGCGTCTTAAAGTCTGGTTCTCACACTGATTATTTCCCAAGCATCAGCGGCGTCCTATTGACTTTTCCCAGACCATCCATTCGCTTGGGATCAACGATCTCATTTCACAGGTGAATAGCGCCAGATACATTTTCCTCTCCTCCACGATTCTGTCTCCCTACGCTTCAATGCACTCTGGGATCACCACAGCCTTAGCGCTAGGTCAGTGGGTTACCTCAGAGCTGCATTGAATCATGGACACCCAATCATACCCACCCAGGGTTCATAGTACTTTGTGTCTCTGTTCTCTCATTCTCCCACGTTCGTCGATTATCAATTAACCGATGTTCACCACTTCGACGGGCGTGACAATGGGAGAGCACAGGCATGATCACTATTGGTTGTCCTGTGCGCAAAAGTGGAATCCAGAATTTCACCCCTAATTAGTCAGTCGTTACACATCCACCACCGGTGACGGTCACTCCGCACCGTGTCAAAATTATCCCGCGTCGGGTACATCTAATTCCATCAGTCGAGTATCAATCTCTGAAGCGCTCACACACCACAGAATCGTCTTGCTGCCAAAAATAGTCGTATTGGATATTTTCATAGTAAAGTAATTTGTTGACTACTAAAGTTAGATAGTAAATTGTGAATTTTATTTATAAACAGTTTTAAGTTTATAAAAAAAAGAAATAAAAACAATGTCAAGAACACAACAACAACACAGCGGTTTATTTTTCACTCTTTTATGGATTATTGGATATTCCTTTTGCGAACAATTTTCGGCGGATCGTCGCTGGGGAAAAGTGAATCCGTGCCCATGTTCGGCAACAATACCTTTACCCCCACAATACCACCCTATTAAAGCTATCGGCTTCGTGAAATGATGTGGCGAAATTCTTGACCGTCTTTCGGAGCTTGGCTGGTGGACCCGATCGAGAAAAATTAGCATCTCAGGGCGTTGACTCATCGCTTTAGGTTCGCCTTTCCTGGGAGAAGTAACTTTAAAAAAGGATCTATAATTTATCTCTTACACAAAGTGAATTCCGGAATATTTGGTAATTCCTATTTATCACGCCCATACATAAAAAGGGACCTAAAAACGATATATCTAACGATATATCGACCTATTGCTAAACTTTAGCATTAGCGCATTCCAAAACTGTTCGAGGGCATTCTATATGAAGCGTTATGGGTCCTCTGCAAATCCATCATTTCACCCAACTGATATGGTTTCCTTGCTGGCAGGTCTACCACCACCAATCTAGTAGAATTCTCATCCCACACCCTCCTTGCCTTAGAAAACGGCAGCGAAGTCGACTTAATCACAACCGAGTTCAGCGAGGCCTTCGATAAAATTTCCCTCAAACTCATACTCCTGAAGTTACCTTCCCTCGGCTTGGAATCCCCACAAAGTGGATTTCTTTCTACCTTAATAATCGAACCTATCGCCTGAGATTTAGATCCATTCTCCAGTCCTTTTTTCCCCACCTCAGCAGTTCCCCAGGGCAGTCATCTTGGTCCTCTTCTATTCATTATATCCATTAACGATGTAGACTCCAGTATTAAGCACTCCCCTAACTCTCTTTGCGCGGATGATCAGCTCTCCCCTCGATTGCCTATTTCTTGAAACTGATCTAGCTTTTCGGTTTGATGCCGAAACAACTGCCTCAAACTAAACATCATCTAATGACACTCAATCACCTTCTCACGGAAGCGCTCCCCTTCCCCGCGGTGTTTCTATTTCTTACTTAACCAACTGATAACATCCGTTCAATCAATTCGCGACTTTGGCATCTTATGTGACAATGGGGCTTAATTTCCTCTTATATATTGATGACATAGTCCTTAAGGCCGATTCTGCTCTTGGATTTGGGAAGCGCTTATTATTATTATTATTTATTGGCCTCTAGGAATCCGGAAGTTCATGACCTCACCGACTCGACCCCGCCACGGTTCCCTATCCTGTGCACTCTCCACGCCTAACTATCTGATCCGATCTTCTCAAGGTCAAACCTAACATTGTCCTCCCATCTCCGTCGCGGCCGCCCTATCGGTCTCTTTCCCGTTGGTGTACCGTCAAGAAATCTACGCACGGTCCTATCGTTGCCCATTCACGCTACATGTCCGGCCCATCTTAATCTTCGCGACTTGATTACTCTCACTATTATAGGTTTGCGGTATAGTTGTGACGCGCTGGTCGAAAAAAAAATATAAAACCTTACGTTACCCGTTCTCTCCACGGAACCCTTGATCGCGCTATTCTAGAATATGCTAATCAGGTCTGGCCCCCTTATCATATGTTCCACATTCGCAGTATCCAAAGCTTTCAACGGCGTTGCTTAAGCTTCCGCGTGTTTATCACCGGTCTATCCTGGTCCGACCCTTGTCATGCTTCTTACACCACCTTTCGTCCACTTTGTGAAGTTGTTAATGCCTTAGTTTTAAGTTAGCTGTTAAGATAATCACATATATCGTTTATAATCGGTTCTCCAATAGGGACTTGACAACTTTTTTCGGTAGCAAATTTTTATAATTTGCAGACGTTGTTCGTTCGTGTACTTAACCACGATGAAAATGTTGAGTTTACTGGATAAATTGACAGTGACAGTTCGCTGATTAGTGAAAGGGTGCGTTCACAAATTAAATTTAAAGTTGTCAAGTTGGAAAACGCGATATATCGCCTTGCACTAAGCTAAATATATGAGGGTTCTCCCCTCACCAAATAAATAAATAAATAAATACTTTTAGAACGCTTCATTTAATGTCAATACTAAATGTATATTTTTTTGTTCTTCTTTCAGGTAATGATAATTTTCTTGTTTTAAATGACACAATCTTCCGCATCTTTATGGTGTTCTGAAGTGTTTTTGGTGTAACAAGATCTTACGAATTTGTTGGGTGAGTTTATAGTTCTAGGATTTTCTAACTCATTTGAAAATATGTGGCGCGGCGTTATTAAACAAAAATTGTTTGGTTCGGCGTTGTGGCCAGTTCGGGTAGTTTTACAAAGCTTCAAAAAAAGCTAATTTTTGTCAGTAGGGATCATAATTTCGTAAATTTTAAGATGTCATTGGTCATACGTTCACACCCGCTGCGAAAATTTAGAATTGTTTCGATGACAATTAGGTAGAGAAAAAAATATGGGACAAATGTTCCCAAATTCCCCGGAGCCAAACTTTATTCTCTTTGTCTATATTTTCGATCACCTGGAGGAACAATTGCTCATCCATAGACCACGTATCGCTCCGTGGTCCAATTTTCCCACGATTCAAGTTCACAAACGTCAAAATCAAACTGAACAACATTTGACGTTTCGACGTCGTTCTCAATTGTATTTTCTTTTAATCTTTCGACCTTACACAGCCATTTCGACTTCACTTTGTATTTTGCAATCATTCATTTCTTATTCCTAAATTTTACACTCACTAGCTGTAGCTTATATACCTGAAATCATAAGTTAAGCTGACACTGTAAGCTAACAAAAACATGCCTAGCGTCATAATCTGTTGCCCCTTAGCCTTTCCTTCTTTTACGTTTTAGATAATGATCGCTCACTGGTATTCGCAACGAAAGGCATTAAAGACCTTTGCCTTCTTACCTTTCCTACCTTTTTGTCTTAAATCTAGTTGAAACCTACATCATCATCATCGGCACTACATCGGGTTCCGGTCTTGGCCTTATTTAGCAAGTCTCTCCACCGGTATCCGGTCCATATCCGGGACTTGTTAAGTTGTCCATAATAATTTGCTTTTCCGGGCAAGGTTCCGGTAAGTTGAAACTTACATAGGTATCTTATTCTTAAACATACTGTCTTTATCTGGAAGTTAAATTGGTTGTTGTGTATCCTCAGTTAAAATGATAGCGTAACAGCTGACGCAATATCAGGTATAATTCTAATTGATAGGTGAATCTTTTACACACTGAATGTAGAAGGGTTGTCCATAACAGATTAGGGCCTTAATGGCCGCTTGGTGATAATAAATAGTAACACATACATATTTGTCGTTACATAACTCATATTCGAGTAGTCCGACTGAAGAACGACATTTTAATGTGTGAAAATTGTTGACTCTGTGTAGAGAATATGATTTAGGTGGTTTATGACTTATTTAATTATTGTCTTCGGCGCGCTGTAGAGAATGTAATCAGGATGTCAATGAACTTAGAATTTCAATAGACGGGTCATTGATTAAGTGTTTTTTATTATTTGTTTGGCTCCTCGATAGTATAGTGGTTAGTATACCCGCCTGTCACGCGGGAGACCGGGGTTCGATTCCCCGTCGGGGAGCCTCTGGCGCAAGACTAATGACCTTGCCCGGAAAAACGAATCATTATGGAAAATTTAACAAGCCTCAGGACTTGCTAAATAAGGCCAAGACCAGATCCCGGTTGTAGTGCCGATGATGATGATGATGATGATGATTATTTGTTTGGTTTTGCTATTTGGTAGTTTTATATTTAAAATGATGAGTTTTTTCCATTTGACTAAGGTGCCTTCATAAGAGCAGTTTGGAGTTACATCTTTTAAGTATAGTAGATAATACAGTAAAATATGTAGTATATATTAACGTAGGCAATACAGAGTAAATAAGTTAATAGTTAGCAAAAAAAAAGTAGATAATGCAGATTGTCCTAGGTAATATCGGGTTTTCCAATACGGACTTGACAACTTTTTTTTTAAATAAAACGCAAACCATTTGAGATATTTCAAAACCTTTATTATCGACTTGAAGTACAATCAAAATATTTATGAATGGAACTCGACTTCGTTCATATGGCCACCGCGGGCAGGTTTGCAGCGGTCGATTCATTGGACCCAATTTTCGATGACTCGGCCACACATTTCGGCCGAAACGGCCGCTATTTCGCGTTCAATGTTGGCTGTGAGCTCTTCCAACGTCGTCGGATTGTTGGCATAGACCAATGACTTGACGTAGCCCCGAAGAAAATAGTCTAGAGGCGTTAAATCGCACGAACGAGGTGGCCAACCGACTGGCCCATATCTTGAGATAATACGCTCTTCAAACTTACTTTTCAATAAATCGATTGTATCGTGTGCTGTGTGGCTTGTGGGAGCGTCCTGTTGGCACCACATGTCGCCCAAGTCCATATCTTCCAATTAGGGCCAAAAATAATCGGTAATCATGGCGCGATAACCATGGCCATTCACAGTAACGTGACGATCGTTATCGTCGACGAAAAAATATGGCCCAATGACGCCGCCGGCATGCAAACCGCACCAAACAGTTATTTTTTGTGGATGAAGAGGTAATTCATAAAGCACATGTGGGTTTTCACCCGACCAATAACGCATGTTTTACTTATTGACGAACCCATTGAGCCAAAAAATGAGCTTCGTCACTGAAGATGATTTTGCGATGAAATTCATCATCTTGGCGCATCTTTTCCAAAGCCCAATCGGAGAACGTACGTCGCTTCAAATGGTCCATCGGCTTCAATTCTTGAGTCAGCTTGATCTTGTATGGGTGTAAACCAAGATCCTTACGCAAAATTCGGCATAAAGTGGTCTGGGCGATGCCCAATTCTTGAGAACGCCGTGGAATTGACTGATTTGGATCGTTTGCTATGGACGCCTGAACGGCAGCGATATTTTCGACACTTCGACCAACCCGTTCTCTCACTGGCACGGCAACATCACACAACGAATATGTAGAATAAAATGTTTGCACTAAACTTGTTATTGCCTGTCTACTAGGGCGAGAATTACGATCGAAAATTAACGCTCTTAAAGTTGCGGTCATCGACTCTAAATGTCGGTAGCAAATTTTTATAACTTGCAGACGTTGTTCGTTCGTGTACTTAACCACGATGAAAATGTTGAGTTTACTGAATAAATTGACTGTGACAGTTCGATGATTAGTGAAATTAAATTCATAGTTGTCATGTCCCTATTGGAAAACCCGATATATAGTAGAGTCAGCAATAAAAAGCAAAGAAGATAACACACGGAAAAAAAGGTGATGTAGAGTAAAGAAGGTTTGGCGAAAGACTAATAACCTTGTCCGGAAGAACAAATTATTATGGAAAATTTAACAAGCCTCAGACTTGTCAAATAAGGCCAAGACCGGATCCCGGTTGTAGTGCCGATGATGATGACGAGAGTAAAGAAGGTAATAAAATGGAAAGTATGTATTACATAGAAATGTAGCTAATATAAAAGGTGTGGAAGTAGAAACTCGTCTTTTCGGTAAATTACTTTATTGGAAAAGATGATTATACCAAGATTGATTGATATTGCATGGTGAAAAACTCCTATCTATTCCGCAAGCTCTTCTTGGATTTGATATGGATTCTCATCCAATATAATTTGAAGTTTTTCGTCGTAAAATTTTTTTACTGCAGCTGGACGTGGAGCTTCCTCAGTACTAAAATTTCCTTCACGAAATCTCGCAAACCACTTTTTTACTGTTGAATAACTCACAGAATGTTCATCCAAAGCCGAACTAATCAATTCCACCTGAGCAGCATTTTTTGATTTGAAAATAGATGTTGCGACATCCATCTTTTATATGGTACAACTGATGCACACAGACTGACTTGAAAATGACTAAAACTTAATCATAGAAATAGCAATGACTAAGCTATATATATCCAAAATGGCGAGTGAACTGGGCCGGTGTCCAGCAAAATTTGGTTTGTCAATATCGGAAACATCGTGTGGGTGTGATGTGTTCTCGTAGTCTGCATTTCACCTATCAGACCCGTAGGAAACCTGTAGCCAGCAACATGCTAGCCTTTTCTCTTGGTAAGCGGATCATGGTAGCCTGCGTGCTGTAAGGTTTCCTTCTTAAGCTCTTTACTGCTTCCTTTGGGATCGCGTTCAGTGCGGGGAACTCTATAGCGATCGCTGTCAGGATTTCCTCTACAGTGGTACCCTCATCTAAATCACGACACTCGACCGTGACTGTGATTTTTCACACTAGCATTTTTCTTTACTACTTGAACTTTTGCCCAGTGGTGGCCTCTGGCCGGCGTTGCCGTTCTACCAGCAATTCCCCTTTTACTATATCTCGAACTTTACTCACGCTATTTCCGAGTTCACTTAATTCAGAGAGCCGACGTAGCGCATAGGTTCGTCTTTCCTGAATGACGTGAGATAGAATTAAAAAAAAATAGAGTAAATGCAGATTTAATTATAAGTTGAGAGTGAGACAATCTTAAACAATAGATTCAGTTTTGGAGGCGTCGAGATTATATATGATATGACCTAAAAGTGTTGAGGAAATTGGGTGTCGGGACAGAGTTACCTATTTCTGATTTTATAGCTGTGAACTATTAAAACTGAGTGCAATGTTTAGAAAGTTTGTGACACACCTTTCTCCGTTGCCCTGGCCTGCGTCATAGCTGTGAACTTTCAGAATATTTACAACCATGTTTATTGACAGGAAGCTATCGGAATCTTCGAAGTCGTCATTGATTGCGGGTTTGCGATTTTTTTCCCCTTCCCTTCTCGTAAGTCTCTATGGTGTTTTAGGACAGCTCTTTGTTCAGTTGCTACACGTATGTTTTAATGTCAGAATCGATGTTCATTTCTGAACTCATTATCACTTCGATATTCTCACTGTCTTTCTTGTTCTCGTAATCACTCTTTTCTGCGCCTTTCGTCAAGAATCACAAAAGCTCTTCACGTGTGTTGAGAATGAATCTAAATTGAAAGTGGCAGGTTGATCCGAAGATTTTGAAATGTGGCTTTGCTGCCGTTTTTTCAAGTTCGTAGTTTATTCTTTAGTGTTCGTAAACTGTCGAGAGGCCACAAGTGAGACCGCACAGGACGTGAACTTTGTAATTTCACGTATTATAGAAATATCGTATAAAAATCTCAAATCTAAAGGCGGCCTCAATCAGAGCTGTGGTCATTTACGGTCCTTAGAATCAACGCATTTTTCTTTAGGTTTGCCTTGAAATTGGCTTGAGTATGTGACTTCTAAAACCGGTTACACACACGCAATCATAGTCGAAAATACAGCACACATTTGGTGATCGTGACGTGCTCTCTTCAGAGCATTTCCCATAGTAAAAGAGGACTTTAAAGGTTATATCTACTGAGATTGCCGAAAAACGCCACTTTTTAAAGAACGTTTTTGTCCGTTATTTAGCAAGCAATTAAAAAATCAGTCGAAGGGCTTATTGTACACATAATTAGGTATAAAATTATGGCCGCTAGTCAACTGTAAACTTTTTTTTTTGGCAGGTCAAACGGTGTGCAGGATAACCCTCCAACAGCACCTAGAATAAAAACAGCAATAACTAAGCTATATATATCCAAAATGGCGAGCGAATTTGGCCGGGGTCCACCAAAATGTAGCAGTTTCCTCAAAACTTTGCATACTCTTGCCGTTTTTTCACTCGTTTTCATCAGATGTTCCTTGAAGGTCAACATGTTGTTGTGTATAACACCAAGATATTTAATATAAGGATTGGATCTGATTATTTATCCTTCTACTTCCAAATCAATGTGTTCAACTTTCTTGTGGTTGCTTATTAAAACTGCTTCCTGCTAGTTTCAGTCCGGCCATATCTAGCCCGCATATACTGGTCTGTATTGCTTGGGAGCAACTATTCTCCAGGTCATCTAGATGTTTACCTACGGCCACTATCGCCACACCATTTTCATACCCAATGATTCTAACTCCGTCTGGTACATTGATCCTGAGTACACCATCATACATGATATTCCACAACAGTGGACTTAATACAAACCCCTGGAGTACATCCGTTATTTTATATACCTGTGGTACCTCATCTGTATCATGGAGGAATCTTCTATCCGAGAGATAGTTTGCTAGTATACACACCAAGTAAGGCGAGACTTGTAAATCACCCAACGCTTCTAAAATCCGATTCCAGTTCACCGAGTTAAACGCATTTTTAATGTCACCACGGCGCAATCTTTTTTCGTACATCCTAGCCATCGTGCTCCAGCTATCGCATTGCGAGCGATGTCGCACACCACAGATAGTGGCTTAGCGGTTGATCTACCTTTCCGAAACCCATACTGCCATTCAGAGAGCCCCCTGTCCCCCTCAGTGAATTGTTCCAGACGAGTGGCAATTACTCGCCCAAGCAGTTTGCTTGTTATATCCAGCATGCACAATGGGCGGTAGGACGACAGCGCTTCTGGATTCTTGACTCCTTTTGGTATAAACACAAGCCGCTGTTTTTTTCCATCATTGAGGAAATTGTCCTGTTTGGAGGCAGCCCGTTAAGAGACTGCTGAAGACCTCCGGCTTTTTTGTTAAAGCAGCCTTCACTACAGAGTGAGCAATACTAGCCAGTCCCGGGGTCTTGTATTTTTAACAACCCTCCAGCCAAGAGCACCTCTTCGGTGGTCACGGGAAGTATTTCTCTGGCAGTGATGTTCTATTCCTCTACCGCTCTCAACGCCTCATCAAACTGCGGGAAGAGGACAGCAGTGATTCTGATCATGTCACTTTTACTTTTTTACATTTGACTACTGTTGTAGTGTAAACTTTTCATGTTTTTCGTATGTAACTGTGGGTAGGTGTTGCGGTTTCTTGCTGTTTGTTGCACTCCGATCGCACATGGGCGATTTCTGGGTTCCATCAATACATTGGTTTGATTGCCCCTGCTGGTTGTCTTTGTCGCGGTATAGAAGCATCGCATGCGGCAGTTAGCCTCTTCATGACTTTTCCAGCCTGCCCTTTCGCATCGGCCTCTGCGTCAAACTGTTCGATTCGGTCTTCCAGTGTATAATCGAGTAATTCCGCATGGAGGCCCTTCTCTTTCCATCAATTTTTCTCGGCTTTCTTTGCCAATTTGTCACTGATTTGGTAATATTTCGCATATCACAGCTTGGTGGCCACTATGGTTGTAGGTGTCCAAAACCCCCATGGCCTCTCTTCGCGAATTTGCCAGTGATGAATCCCCTGTGTGGTAATATTTCGTACAACTATAGGTGTAAGTATCCAAAACTCGACTCCATACTTCTTGCCAACATGGAGCTGATAAATGTGATGTTAATTTTGGACCGGCTTCTCGTTTATGCAGGCACCTTCATCAAGTAGCACCACATCTAGGACGAAGGCTTCGTAGTCCCTCGCCTCTACTGTTGGTCCTTCGACCGGGTTATGATACTTCGGACAATGTAAGGTTTGACCTTGAGGAGATCGGATCAGATGGTCAAGTGTGGAAGGAGAGTGCACAGGACAGGGAACTATGGCGGAGTCGAGTCGGTGAGGTCGTGAACTTCCGGGTTCCTACAAGCCAATAAATAGTATAGTAATAGTAGAATAACTGAGACCCAGGTCGATTCGTCAACTGACTCGACATATCTTCGTTGCTAAGTATACGAGTTACATTCGAGAGTCAGTTTTAAGGGCGGAGCCCGCGTCTTCATGCGGTCCGATCTGGCCTGCCAAAGGATAGAGGCGTAAGAGCCCAATAACTTGGATATCACATGCTAAGGAATTCTGTTAAAATTCTTTGATGTCTTTACCGCTCCCCGAATGTCGATCGACCAGCGTTGGCGCACCCGAGTCAGTGAGGTCATGAACTTCTGGGTTCCTATAGGCCAATAAATAGGATTATGGTACTCCAAAGCGCTGCGAAAAGCGAAGCGTCTTTTTCGAACGTTTTGGAGGCTTTGAAGTTGTTGCGGAAATCAGCTTTAACAAAATAGATAAAGAATTTTCCCACAATAAATTCCTTTTGGATCCCATTTTTGGGATGTTTATACTTAGTTTAAGCTAAAAAACATAAAAAAACAAATCTCGATAGATATAACCCCTCTCGATAATACAACAAAAAGTGTCACTCTCTCGCTCAGCCCGCTGTGCGACTCTGTATAAATTGATTGCAATATAGTTACTGGGAAGGGAGAAGCTACTCGATAGTATAGTGGTTAGTATACCCGCCTGTCACGCGGGAGACCGGGGTTCGATTCCCCGTCGGGGAGCCTCTGGCGCAAGACTAATGACCTTGCCGGAAAAAAACAAATCATTATGGAAAATTTAACAAGCCTCAGGACTTGTTAAATAATCCAAGACCGGCTCCCGGTACTGCGCCGATGATGATGATGAAGGGAGAAGTTTGGCGGAGCCAATGAATTACGTACATGCAATGTAATGTTGAACACGCCACCAAAGGGAATCGGAAAATACACTAGTGCTAGAGCATTCACGTAACAATCACACTGTTTAAGTAGTGAGTTAAAGCATCCCCATGCACATGCGGCCGTGGTTTAATGGTTTAGTGCGTTTGTTCTTGCCATTTCATGTACTTCACTACTATCGACTATCAGTTATAAGTATCGTCATCAATTTATTTCCAATTCGACTTTTCTATCAAGGAATTGGGGAATTCGTTAGGATTGACTGGCCACTGGAAAAATATATCTTCCTCACATCGAGTTCTTGAGTTAGAATAGCGTTCAGGTCTCCAAGGAAAAAAGAAAAGAAATCTTTATATAAAGATAGCGAGTGGAGCATATCTAAGATTTCTCTTTCTACCATTGCTCGAGTTCAAAAATTCCATCAGTTTTGGAAAATGCCTTTGTATCTTCCACAACTTAATTGTTCTCCTGCCACCCTTCTAGATTCTTCTTGAAGTAGCCGCGATTTGTGGAGCTCTTCTGACATGTCCACCACGGCAGATCGATGTTAAAGCTCTCCTTGTCTGTCAGCTCTACGACAAGGACCCCAAATTTACAGGCATCTTTGATTCCCAATGTATTTTCCTCGTAATCCTCAATGCAAATGACTCTAGGCAGATTCCAACCAGTACAGTGAGCGATCCGCAAGATATTTTGTACGTTACGTACATCACAAGGAACGCATAAACTTAACCGACTTGGGAACTTTCTCTGCGGAAGGGAGGTATTCCTTGAGTACAGAGTAAAGTCGAGAATACAGAGTAATATTAAATAAAGTATTGTAGATAATACAGAGTGAAATAGATAATACAGAGTGTAGGAGATAACACAGAGTAAGGAAAGGGATACAAAGTAAAGTAGGTAATACAGAGTAAAATAAGTAGTACATAGTAAGGCAGATAATAAAAATAAAGTAGGAGGTATTACACAGGAATGCAAAATAAAATAGGAAATACGAACTAAAGTAGGTAATACAAAATAAAAACGATAAAACAATGTTAACTAATTAAAATAGGCGCCCCAAGTTATGATATAGTCATATCAAACAGAAGTATAGAAGAAAAGGCAAAAAAAGGGGACGCTGGTTTTTCCCTACATCTTACTACCGCAATTTGTGTATATAATCAGTACCCTGCGAGGTGGTGCATTTATAATAATTATCTCATTCGTTACTTGTCAGCCTACGGCACAGGGATCACGTTCAAAATATTTTCACTTAAGATTTTCCTATCATTTCCTCAATATGGATGGCACTGTTTCAGTACATCAGTAATAAGGAAAGATGTAAATGGAAAGAGTGTTAAAAAATTAATGCATTTATCTGGAGTTACTACTTTACTCTACATGCCTTTCTGGATTTTCCACAAACCGATCAGGCATTACCGGTTCCCAATACAACCATTGCGCTACTTATACTTCAGCTTTTTGCTAAACTTCGGATTAGAATCGCCTTTATCACATTGTGAGCGATAAGATTAAGACCTCATATTATCATTGTATAGGTGTTATCGGTTTAGTGGGCCATCATGATGCACGGCGCCAAATCAGCTGATTAAATGTTTACGGTATAACAGTAAAATAGGAACACATGTCAACACTTCCTGGGACTTTTTCATTGTAGCACTTAAGGTAGAACCCGACGATATCGGTGCTCCACAAATCGACATGAGAAGCTCTCTGTCGGAATGTACTGTTATTATAGCAAAGCTCGGCCCCTGTAGTGTCGTATGAAGTCATTTGATAAATGAAGATGTAGGTATAATGCGACAACGACATTCAAGGCAAGATAAATGCAGTCACATAGAAACGTCACGATTCCGCTGGTACATGAAGATAAACAGACAATAGTAGAAGGTACCATGGCGGAATCATTTATGGTTTATGAGGCCTTCAATAGACCGTTTAATTAAATGTTTAACGATCGTAATTTTCCTGTAACTAACTCCTATGCGAAAGACGGTGTCAAAGAAGTATTCCTCTTCTCTTTGACTTAAATGTTTTTATGGCTTTTCGTGATATTCTTGGAGTCTATTGCCTTTGCTCACGATATGAGTTTGCTCATCAGTATATTGTGCGGTTTCGGGGGCCAAAAATAAAAGAGTAGCTGATGTCACGGTAAGGCTTTACTGGGTAGTCCGATGTAGGCGCTCGTCCGCCTAAGTTGAACCACCCTGTACATAGCCATAGTTAAAGAGACGTTCCGAAACTTGGGCGCAAGGGACTTCTCTATAAGACTGTTGTAATGAGACTACAATGCTACATTGAATATAGGTCATAAAAGCTGGCCGATAGGGTGGCATTTCCAAGAGCAACTTTTATTTACTCAATTGGTTTCAAAAGTTCTAGTGAATTAATCTATACAAGCAAGAAATATTTTAAATAATTTCAGGAATGTTTCTACGTCTGTCAGTGGCTGACACAATCACATTATAAAAAAATCAGGTCATAGAAACATGTTTAAAATCTGGAATGTCATCAAAAAATTGATGAACACAAAATTATTATTTAAAAAAAATTACGGATATCGTTTATGCGTGCTGATTATAAAAAAAGAGCTTAAAATGAACAAAAGGAAAAATTGGAATTAAAAGAAAAATAAATAAATAACAAAATACACTGAGTAACAACAAAAAAGTAAAATAAAAAATTATAATAGTAAAACCAATGATATTAAATCCCAGGTAAGGGGGTGAAGCTTCTTGAAAATAAAATTAAAGACCAAAATATAAATAAAGATAAAAATTTACACCATAAAAATAAGATAAGGGGTGAAGCTTCTTGAAAATAAAATTAGAGAATAAAATATAAATAAATATAAAAATTTACACCAAAAAAATAAGATAAAAAAGATAATAGTAAAACCAATAACATTAAATCCCAGGTTAGGGTTGAAGCTTCTTAAAATTAAAATAACAAAAGAATATATAATTAAAAAAAAAACAGCAAAAGTAGAAAAGTAAAATAAAAGATAATATTATTAAAACCAATAACATTCAATCTCAGGTTAGGGGTGAAACTTCTTGAAATAAAAATTAAAAAAATATATATAGAAAAAAATAAAAAAATATATATAAATAAAAATTAAAAAGATTATGTATAAATAAAAATTAAAAAATTATGTATAAACAACAGTTTTAAAAATATATAAATAAAAATTAAAAAATATGTATGAATAAATATTAAAAAATATATACCAGGTGTACCGGTCTGAAGTGAGCGTCAAGATACGAATGTATCGATAGGGAACGTTTGTTGTGATCGAGCCCATATATTTTTTTTATTTGGTTACTATGACATCTGCCAAACATTTAGTATGCATCAAGTCATTGTACAAACATCATTTTTTTTAATCCTGTTAAAAATGTCGAATTGTGTACCAGAAAATGATGATTTGCAGAAAGCATTAATTTTTTGTTTTCATTTGAAGAAAAGTGCTGCAGAGTCGCATCGAATGCTTGTCGAGGCTTATGGTGATCATGTTCTATCGGAAGCAACATGCAAAAGATGGTTTAAGCGGTTCAGAGATAATGATTTTGATGTGCGAAATGAAGAACCTGGAAGACCACCAAAAAAGTTTGAAGACGCCGAATTGCAAGCAATATTGGATCAGGCTCCTTCCGACTACCATTTGTTTTCATCGATGGAACACGCATTGGCTGAGCAGCATTTCAATTACTACGAAGAAGTCGAAGATTGGGTCTCCGAATGGTTTGCCTGAAAAGACGACCGGTTTTATTGGCGTGATATCTACAAATTACCAGAAAGGTGGTCGAAATGTTTCTACACTGGCAATGGCCAATACTGCAATTAAAATGTTTCTTACTTTTTAAAAAAATGTTTTTTACTTTAAAAAAAAAACGCCCACTTCATACCGGTACACCTGGTATATGAATAAATATTAAAAAAATTTAAATAAAAATAAGAAAATTTGTACAAATAAAAATAAATGAAATATATTAAAAAAAATAATAAAACCAATAACATTCAATCCCAGGTTAGAGTTAAAGTTTCTTGAAATTAAACTCAACGTCTCTAACTTGTTATAGTTTTACCAGAATAAGTAGCAAATTTGTTTTCTACTATAGGGTTGCCGATTGAACCTTCCTACATGTACTCACTGCACCTCTCAGCCTCAGCCTAAAAATCCTGAAACTATAAAAAAAACGCATAAAAATTTATTCTATTAACAAATTCCCTTATTATTGGACAAACCAAAGTACACATTACTCTCATGTACAAGAACTCTTTCCCATTAAACTGTCAAGATCTTTTTATTCTACTCTGAACATCACATTTTCATATCTACAACATTCGATAATTGTATTGAATAGGTCACAGAATAAAACGAAATATATTTTGTTTATAACTCCGAATTCAAAATTCAATGTATTCGTAGGAATATTTGCATAACGAGCAACATGACTGTGTGAAGGTCGTTAACGTCTTTTTTATTGCGTTCAAATTGGTCGTTATTTTACCTCATTAACGTCGTTAATATGGTAGTTCAGATGAGCTAATAACCGACACCTTTCGTCTTGGTATGTCTTATTTCATTCCACACAGTGTGAATTTTATCGAATATGTGGTTCAGTTACATGTCCAACGAATCTGTTAGAGCAATACATTTTAACGTCTGATTTTATAAATTGCACACCACAGAAGGGAACCGAGGGCGATTGAAGATGGCAAAGAGCATTTTCAAACGACCTCACCTGTGACTCGAAAACAAACAGACTTGTCCTTTGTAGTAAAAAATGCTCATCGTCAACGCAACGGAGAAAGAGAATCTTACTACATATTTCGCAGCCAATACCATGCTACTGTTGTAGTTACCAGTAGATTTTCAGTAATGAGATTCTAAGCCGAAATTCGATCCGAGATGTCCAGCACTCGTGCGCACCACATATTCACAATCAAATTTTGTGAATTCCCAATAAATTGATGATTTTTCAAAAACATATCTCGGCTACGTTTTCCGTTTGCTCCCTCCAGTTAAACACACAAGACTTCGGACTCTTATTGGGATATCTCACACTAACCAACTGTTTCTTTTTCTACTTTTGTTTCTGTTGACATAAGTGTTGTCCTTAGATTAATATGAAATAATAGGTTATTCAAGCCTATTAGACTAAGTATAGCACTGCGTTCAAAATACTTTTGAAATTGTCCATCCACAGCTTTAAACCCATTTTGTAAAAATGTACTTCTTGTCTGGAATACAGACTCCACAGTGTATCTTTCAGATCCGCGACGTGTAATCTCTTCCTGACTATCTCCGGGATACTTCAAGACAGTAATCTCCGCCCTCTATTTTTTGTACCAACCACAAAGGACATGATAATGTGTGCTGTGTAACTATGCCGACGACACCAAATTCAATAAGACTATTGTAGCGAGCTTAGGGTTCGCTGGATTAATTATGTTAAAATAAATAAGAGCCGTTAAATCGATTTTGAATTTATATAACACTTTATTAGTCCGTAATACAACCGTTACTTATACCGTACACTTAACGATTTCTTTATTATCGCTTCCGTACTTATCGCGTCTTTTACTGCTTACTTCTCACTCGAGATTTATCGCTTGCTTCACTGTCTTACTTATAACTCTAACTTATTCTTCCGTTCTGCGTGCGACGTATTTATACCGTTTTTCCTCAATCTGATTTGGTGTATCGTTTCCGTCCGTTCCATAGTCTTGAATGTTCTATTCCAGTTTTCCAGTACTTACTAAAATAATCTAGTACTTTGTTTCGGACTTTCTCGAAGATTCCAGTACTGATTGTCATATGCGTCACACTATCTTATCCCATTTGATTCTGCACTCTTTCAAATACATTTTGACAGGTTCTCCGGTGTGGTGTAAAAACTGCTTAGAGCCTAATGTTGTCATATGCCGGTCCCAATCCTTTTCACGAGAGCACATCCTCCCCCATCCCCGTCTGCGCTCCCTTAGCATCGTCCAATTGATTTGCGACCTTGGTGTTTTATGTGAAAAGGGAACTTAATCTTCTCTCACACATTGACAATATAATCTTTAAGGGGGTATCCTGGTGTAGCGCCTTCAAAAAAATGAATTCATTGTCTTAATTCATAGTATACCACTTGTAGAATATGGTCTCAAAGTCCCAAGTATGAATTTGTATTTTAGCGGGTCAAAAAGAGCTCGAAAAGTACGCATGCCGGAGCACACTGTATAGTGTAGTACACAGTTAAGGCCAACTCAATCGCCTCCCTCCTCTAACTTCTCTCTATCTTCCGTCCTACCCTTGCCATCGTAGTTAAGTTACAATTCACGCCTAGTTAGGTTAAGTGAGTTTTTGTAAGCTTGCATTATCTAAAGCAACAAATGAGGGTTAGCCCCATTAAACTACCAAATAGCACCTTATTTCCGTCTCCACTCGAACACAAGGAGCTTTGTGCAAAGCAATTTGGCTCTGCTGCGGGTGCCCTTAAGAGCTAAATATGTATAAATCCGTTGATCCAGATGCCATTCCCTCCATAATTTTGACATTTAAAGAGACGTTTTGTGTGTACGTTTTTGTAAAGGAGTTATTCCATGATTGTGAAGAGATATTCTTCCGAACTCACTCACGTTTTACCAACTTTTTTTTCGTTTTACGTCAGGTTAACAACTCGACAGTTTTCATGTCGGTCCAACGAGGGTAGTTCTTAGTCTCCCTCTTCTTACCGACCGTTATCACTAACCTCCATTCCATCGAATGTTATAAATTCAGTAATCCACAGTGAATTCACGAAATATCTTGAAACTTTTGGTCATTTCAATGACTGCTAATATATAATAGTTTTTGCGAATTCACATTTCACCAAAATTGGAGTTACTCTACGCACAACCTCGGTGAAAGCACGGTTGTCTGTCTGGATATCTCGAAACATTCAACAAAATTTGGCATCTTACCCCTTTGTTACCATCTTATGGAGATGTGGCGATTCCAATAGACTATTCAGACGCAACTGTGGTTAAGAACATGGCACCAAGAGGGAATGTAGAAGATAATCAGCGCCGTATACCAGAGCATTATCATAGTAATCACAGCTTATGCCGCGAGCTAAGACATTGTAACATGTAACTTTCTATTGCGTAAGTTCGAATTGATGTCCCCGACGCAATCTATGCAACAAAACATTCTCCCATGGTAAACCAGGATCTAACGTCATTACTTCACAAAAGACAAGTATTTGCTCCGTTCGCTCCACATGAGTTGGCCGTACCTACGCACCCTGAAAGTGAATCAACAGTTATTGGTGGGGGAGTAGTGTGGCGATTCCGACAGATTATGTGCTTACAACCTTGGTGGCGAACACAGCACCAACAAGAACTGAAAAAAAAAAACATCGAACCATATACCAGAGCATCAACATAGCAATCACAGTCTATGTAGCGAGTTGGTGCTTTGATGCTAACTTGTTCACCGTGAGTTTCGTGTTATTTATTGCTTCGCGATCGAGTTAAAAAATCCCTTTTTCAATGGGCGATCTATTCAGGTTGTCTTTGATGTGTTAGGTACTCAAAACCACTCCCTCTCTCTCCTGAAAAATAACAGTTCAAAATATAATTACAAGTAGACGGATAAAAACCTACCGTGAAAAAAAAATATAAAAGTAGCCATTGAAAAAAAAAAAGAAAATGAAGAAATAAAGAAATCAGTCGTCGTAAAAGAATAAACGCGTGTGGTCGACGTTAAAAGGAACAAACGTGTCGTCGAGTATAAAACAATAAAACTCAATATAGAAAATAGTGCCGTTGCGAAATAGTACAATAACAGCAGTATAGATAATAGTGCCGTCGCGAAATAGAATAAAAATAAAACGCAATATGGAAAAACTGACATACACCACCCAACTGGGGTTCAAGAAACCAACGCCCCCAGTAACCAGAACAGTTACTTTTAACCGAGAAGAGATAATAGCGACATCCCTGGTTATAAGCGAGAAGAGATAACAGCGACATCCGTGAGTATATTTCATTTGATTTTTGTGATAAAAAGTATCTAAAAACGCTTGGTGTTTTCGGTAACCAATAACTGGGACTGTACAAGAACGATTATCCTCCTTAAATCTGAGAATACGCCATTTATGGTGGGAGGAGCCCCGAGGCTCTAGCGTACCTACACCAACTAGCTCTACTAGTGGTTAGGTTTTACATAAAGTTAATAAAATTAAATAAATACACTTATTTTCATCTCACAGTTCACGGGAGAGCGAAGGATTAATTATAACTGGAGAAGACATCCGATCACAGTTCTTCTTATTTTACGCAGTCGAGTTTTTCTGTTGTTTCTTCTGTTTCTTTTTCTCTTTTCAGTTTTTGTGTTCTCTTTTCAAATACTTGGTTCCGTTGCTCATCTCTGTTTCTTTTGATTCTTTCTTGTTCGCTGTCTCTCTTCTTAGTTCGTTTCTCCTCAACGGTTTTCATTCGTTAACAATTTTTTGATTTCATCGTTTAGAATAACCTGATTCCTTTCAAAGTACTGCCCTGTGTTAAGTGATGCACTGACTCCAACACATCTTCGATTTCTCGAAACAATGTTCCATGCTCTTCTAAGTGGTAGTTCGGGTGTAATTGCCCGAGCTTACGAAGTAGTACCGCCCCATTACGTTATAAACTCCGCGAATTGTTTGCGAGAAATCCTTGACCAGGTTTCGAAGCTTGCCCGATGCACCTGATCAAAAAATAGCAAATTAGGACGACTACTCAACACTCTAAATTTGTCTTTAATGATATTCCTCTCTTTATAAAATGCTTATCATCATCATCATCGGCACTACAATCGGGAACCAGTCTTGGCCTTATTTAGCAAGTCCTTAGGCTTGTTAAAATTTCCATAATGATTTGTTTGTTCCGGGCAAGGTCATTAGTCTTGCGCCAGAGTCTCCCCGACGGGGAATCGAACCCCGGTCTCCCGAGTGACAGGCAGGTATACTAACCACTATACTATCGAGGAGCTCCAGCGTGTCATACGAACTCGCAATAGAAGAGGTAGATAACCTAACCGTGTTAAGCACCTCAATAGACGATATCGTCGTCCTTGGCGATTTTAACTTCGCCCATCTCCAATGGACATTGGCTGACGAATAAGCCTTCTACGTCTCAAACCCCATTAGCTCCAAGGAACGTATTTTTATAAACGGTCTCACCGACTCATGCCTCCATCAAGTAAGCAGTGTCCCAAATCATATGGGGAGACAACTGGACCTCGTGTTCACAACGGACCCACACAAGTCCTCAGTTGCCCCTAGTCCACACGCCCTCTGCACCATTGATAATTACCACACCCCGCTGCTCTTATCCATATATCTTCATCATGAAACCCATCCTTCTCTACCTCATGGCAGCTTTTCCTACAACTTCCACAAAGCTAACTTCCGCCTTCTAAATGACCATCTTAGCAAAACAACGTTTCGCTTTGATCATTTGGGGATAAAAGAAGCTACTTCCACTCTCTATAAGAAGATCTACTATGCCGTCGCCTTATATGTCCCCTATTCTCGTCACAGGTCATCGGTTTCATCGCCGCCATGGTACAACCGCACACTCCGCGCTCTTAGGAACAAAAGAAATAACTTGTGGAACATTTTCCTCAAAGCGCGTTCCTTACAAAACTACTCCAATTATATCAGTTCCTTTTATAAATTTTCCGAGCCCTACAACTCCCTCTACACCAACTACCTCACAAAAACACTATCTAATTTGATCAATGACCCCAAATCTTTTTTCCACTTCATAAACTACAAACGTAAATCCGACGCCTATCCTAACTCCCTTTCTTATGGCGCGACTACTTCAACCGACCACCTAACTACTGCCAATCTATTCGCTTCGTTTTTCAATAAATCCTTCACAGACATCTCCTTCGAACCCAATCCGTCTCACTTCAAAGACTTGCCCGAATTCTCCGGCGGCTCCTTCACCCCTCAAATTATCCAGCGTCACGTAGTTGAGGAGAAATTAAACTTACTCAAAGACGAGTTCAGCCCTGGGCCTGATGAACTCCCGGCTGTATTTTTAAAGAAATGTTCCACTTCTCTTTCTCTCCCGATATCAAAGATATTCAATCTATCCCTTCCACAAGGTATCTTCCCTAGTATTTGGAAATTCTCCTATGTCACCCCCATACATAAAAGGGGACCTAAAAACGATATAAGCAACTACCGTCCCATTGTCAAACTGTCTCATATCACCAAACTGTTCGAAGGAATTCTTTACAACGCGTTATCTTTCCGTTGTAAATCCATCATCTCATCCAACCAGCATGGTTTCCTTTCGGGTAGGTCGACCACAACGAATCTGATCGAGTACTCATCCCATACTCTCCGTGCCTTAGAGAATGGCAGCGAAGTCGATGTAATCACCACCGACTTCAGCAAGGCCTTTGACAAAATCTCCCATAATCTCATCCTTTTTAAGCTGTCCTCCCTAGGTTTCGAACTCCTATTGATCAAATGGTTATCTTCTTATCTGAAAAATCGATCCTACCGTGTCAAATTCAGATCCTCCCTTTCCAATCCTTTTCTTCCCATATCAGGGGTTCCGCAAGGCAGTCATCTAGGTCCCCTCCTATTTATCCCCACCATCAATGATGTTGACTTCATTATTAAATACTCATCCATCTCCGTCTATGCCGTCGACGCCAAACTCTACAAAACGATCATCTCTCTTCTGAACTCCTCACTTCTCCAAACGGACCTCGACAGCTTCTCAACTTGGTGCCGTAATAACTGCCTTGAACTCAACGTTGTCAAATGTCACTCCATCACCTTCTACCGCAAACGTCTCCCTGCCCCCCCACGCTCCTACTTCCTGCTAACCCAGCAGATATCATCTGTACCCTCGATACGCGACCTCGGGATCTTAGTTGACAGGGACCTTAGCTTCATCCCGCTTATTAATGATATTATTCTTAAGGCCAACTCGGTCCTTGGGTTTGTGAAACGCTGGTCTAAAGAATCCTTTAATCCTTACGTTTCCCGTTCTCTCTACATAGCCCTCGTCCGCCTCCTTCTTGAATACGCCAGTCAGGTCCGGCGTTTTGCCCTCCGCGGACTGAACTGTGCGAATCCACGGATTCTCTCCCCATACACAAGCCGGCTCCATCTGTTTAACCTCAACACACTTGAGGAGCGCAGAACTCATGCCGATATCCTTTTCATCCACCGTGTCCTTTCAGGCACAATCAACTGCCCGAGCTTGCTCTCCATCATTCCACTTCACACTAACCCCCGTAACCTGCGAAACCCTCATCTCTTCTATCAGCCCACCCACCACACTTCTTACGGCTCTAATTAACCCATTTCGCGAATACTGCGCCGGGCACACTCCTACCCTACCTCCTTCGAATTCAACTTTACCTCTACTGCTCTCAAACTTCATCTACTCTCTTTCCCCCCCCTGACCACGCCCACTCCCGTCTACACTCTTACATCCTTAATAAGCGGGATGAATGAATGAGTGATAATTGGTGGATAAACCTAGTAACCAACCCGCCAAACATACCTCCCCCCTTTTTTTTTTTTTAAACTATAGTTTATATTCTTATATATAGTTTTAATATAGTTGTTAAGTTTTATCGCTTGTACTAAGCTGAATATATGATGGTTCTGCCCTCACTAAACTAAAGCTCTCTTGTTGATCTACTATTTTCCATCACAACTGCCCCTGTTTGTCTTGCCAGGGCGCACTGTATTTTTGTGTATTCTAAGGTCACACTGCATCTCCGTATACTTCAGAACTTTGGGGTACTGATAATCACTTTAGTGTACGTGAATTATAATGCCTCTTACTTTAGCTTATAAGTACTTATATTGGTTGAATTGAGACAATAAATGGGATGGTAGCCCCACTAAACTAAACTATTAAAAAACAAGCCCAACCTTTTCCCTTAAACGGATAAGTGAGTTATAGAAATCCTTTCGCTGCTAATCAGCTAATTAAGACAAATAGGAAAATGTACCTCTAAGAGGGTCGGTGTCAATACAGTAGAATCACCCCTCGTGAGAGAAGTAGATAAAACGAAAGTAATAGTTTAAAAGTAATATTCGTTTTGTACACATCCATCTACTATCTTCCCACGTTTGTTTTAAATGAAATATTCATTAATATTTTTTATGGATACCATTTCGTTCACAATGTTGTACTCCGTCCCATCGGCACTGCGTAAGTAATAACCATCTTAGAATGTTTACAAACTTTTGCATTGTACAACTTTCTTGTAAGATTTTGCATTTCTCCTATTGAAAGGAAAAAGGGTTATAAATCATTATCTTCACTCGTATTATCATTACTCCCTTAACATCGACTCGTCACTATTTCAGATCCGAACGTTGGACATCTATTTACTCTTCTACTCATATTCGACAATAAAAGAAGTTTGAAAGGTTGTGTACATATCTTATAGGGCCTTTTGTGAGCATTTGTATTCCTATAGGCACTCGTCTTGAATTATTGTACTTGACGATAAATTGTGGGTCAAACAAACCTTTTGTTGTTAAACGGAAACGTTACATTTTTGTCAATACAATTCATGGAATTTAGGTCACCATAGATTCCACACACACCGGGTACGCGATATATGACCATCAGGTGCCGTGCTTTTGATATCTTATCAAGAGAAAAAATTGGACGTTATCTCCATGATAGAAGTCCTCCTGACGGTGGAAACTTTAATAAATACTCGACTCGTTCGCTTTTGGCTGTTTGTTATTTAAAAAATATTTACATGACCCAAGTCAAGGTCAAGTATACATCTATAACCCACTTACATGTTAATTAGATGTGTAATTATGAAAAACCAACCGAGCATCCAGCGCTTCTCTTACACATGACCCTTTTACTACAGTATAATAAACAATTTCAGGTACTTAGATACTTGTGTAATTTCCGGTTGTGTACTTGGCGTAAACGCGGCATGCACGGCAAATTGAATTATCTATATTTTGTAGTGCCACCTTCGGGTGAATGGCCGTTCGACAAGCTTCTCTCAAAAGCAATAACGTGAGAACAAAGACGAACAAGAGAAAAAAAAGTCCAAAAAGTGCCAACCACACATCATCGAGCTTGAAACGGCCAAACGAATTTCATAACAATTTCGACAGACAAATTAAGTTCGGAATAATCCATATGCTTTCTATTTTTAGGCATTCTCTCTTTATATTGGCGAATATTCATCAGTTTTGTTTAATCCATCAGCTCAGCGCGGTAATTGTTGCTATTAGGCCTATTCAGCCTCTTCAGATAATTTGCATGCTTTGGAGTGAGTATTGACATCCGTGGCAAAGGCAGGCGAGAATAGCTTATTGACGAATTGTGCCGGTGGGTAAATTGTATGTCTGCTGGAAACATTTAGATTAACTGGAGTTCATTGTGAAACATTTTAGAGCGGAAAGAACAAGAACTACCTATTCAAGCCGTTAACCTTTTGAAGTTAGAGTGTACAACATCTTACTACTACTGCTACTACTAATATTTATTGTTCTATAGGAACCAGAAAGTTCATGACCTCGGTAACTAGGTTACACCACCCTTGTCCGTGCACTTTTCCCATTTTAATTAATTAATTAATAATAATTACTGACGTTCATTAACAATTTTTCAAAACCTTTCGAAGAACCTTTGCATCTTCACGGAGTTCACAACTAACAGTTAATATCTTATTCAGAAACGTCAGTAGTATAAATGTTAATTGTGTCTGCATTCATTAACTGCACTGGTTCTCCTTTCTATCTTCATGTAAGAAAGGATGAATGTCCTTTTTAAGTGCATACTCAAAACACTTAGTTAAAATCTACTGTCGAAATTTTCATATTAACAGCTGACACCATCTTTTTCTGTGCATTTTTCTATACGTGGTTTTTGACAGGCTAAACGATTTTATCAACTGAAGCTGACAAGCAGCTTACGACTATACATACGTAGGTTCAACTAACGACTCTGTGATACTATGACTGATACATTTTCCGTGGTACAGAATTGAAATTAATTATGGGACATTTCGACCCTTCAAGCTCTCTCATGTATTTTTTAAAATTTGTTTCACGCACATAATTCTAACGATTTAAATACCCACCTATGATTTTTAATAAGTCTACTGCCTTACACATTTTACTATACTAAGTTCTTTAATAATAACAGAACAATAAACTTACCTATAGATAACTATACTATTTATTGGCCTGAAGGAACTCGGAAGTTCATGACCTCACCAACTCGACTCCGCCATCGTTCCCCACCCTGTGCACTCTCCTTCCACGCTTGACCATCCGATACGATCTCCTCATGGTTAAACCTAACATTGTCCTCCCATCTCCGTCGCGGACGTCCCACCGGTCTTTTTCCCGTTGGTCTGCCGTCAAGAATTTTACGCACGGCCCTATCGTTGCCCATTCGAGCTACATATCCGGTCCATCTTAATCTTCGCGACTTGATCACTCTCACTATTGTAGGTTTGCGGTATAGCTCTTCCAATTCGTGGTTATGGAGTTTCCTCCATTGTCCTGCCCTTCGTCATATTTACCACCAAAGATACCCCTCAAAACTTTATTCTCGAATACGCGGAATTTGTTTTCTTCCCGTTTTGTGAGAGCCCATGTTTCGCATCCGTATAGAACAATCGGCATGATTATGTTTCTATAGACATGGAGCTTTATGTTACATGATAGCAGTTCGGATTTCAGCAGTTTACTGACTGCGTGCCAATTAGCGTTGCCGGAATGCAGTCTTAATTTTCCTCGACATTTCGTTACTGGTCGTCAGTATCGTTCCCAGATATTTATATTCTTTGACTGTTACATATATCTTGCCTCTGACGTTTTATGTGTTCCCTGTGTTCCACCTGCTCTCGCCGTAATCATGTATATTGTTTGGTCTTCATTTATTTCTAGGCCCGCCTCTTCTGCCGCTTGCATGATGATTTCACAGTTTTTACTTACAGTTTCTAGATTATCGTCCAGAACGGCGATGTCGTCCGCATATGCGAGCACATGTGTGACCCCTTTCGAGGATGATCCGACCACATTGTCATCTTGTACCTTTCTGATAACATACTCGAGCACAATGTTAAAAAAGCATGGTGAGAGGCCATCCTCCTGTTTTATTCCGTCCCGGATTTCAAATGGTTCTGAGAGGTGGTTTTCTATTCTAATTCGCCCTTTGTTTTCGTTCATGAAAATTTGAATGAGGGCGGCATATTTTTTCGAGATTCCCAGCTCAACTACAATATGGTAGGGTCTTTGTCTTGCGACTGAGTCGTAGGCTTTTTTGAAGTCAACGAACAGTTGGTGAACCGTCTCTCCGTATTCCCACTTCTTTTCCAGCAGTTGCCTTATTGTGAACATTTGGTCGCTTGTTGACCGGTTCCCTATAGATCCGCATTGGTAGTCCCAGTATTTCTTCTGCGTACGGTGTGATTCTCGCCGGTGTGACATTTGTTAGTATGT
This sequence comes from Microdon myrmicae, assembly GCA_963931805.1. Lineage (NCBI taxonomy): Eukaryota > Metazoa > Arthropoda > Insecta > Diptera > Syrphidae > Microdon > Microdon myrmicae. Next base: position 16,833,108 of record OZ007502.1, read on the forward strand.
GGTAGGATTCCTCTGTAGTTTTCGTAGTCAGATCTGACGCCTTTTTTGAAAATTGGAACAACTGTTGAGGTTTTCCTAGCGTGAAACTAATGACCTTGCTCGGAAAAACAAATTATCATGGAAAATTTTACAAGCATCAGGACGTGCTAAATAAAGTCAAGACCGGTTCCCGGTTGTAGTGCCGATGATGATGATTGAGGTTTTCCATTCTTCCGGAGTAACTTCCTCATCCCATATTGTTTTGATGAGCTGGTGGATATTTCGAGCGGTCGCCTCCCCCCCATGCTTCACAAGCTCTGTCGTTATGTAGTCGACTCCGGGCGCCTTATTGTTTTTCAATCAATTTATTGCTTCTACAACTTCGTCGAAAGAGGGATCTGAGGCTCGGTTGTATGTACGTCTGATGCGTTTATTTTTGGTTGAGGGGTGCGCACATTGAGCAGGCTTTCAAAGTACTGTTTCCACATTGTCACGATATAGTTTGTTTCTGTCACCAGACAACCGTTTGTGTCTCGAATTACTTTGGCTTTCCCTCGGTAGCTATTTCTAATTGAATTTATGCCGGTATACATACCTCTGATGTTCTTTGCTTTTATCCCGGCATACATACCTCTGATGTTCTTTCCTCTGTGCATTTTCTAGAATTTTTTCGAACCGAGACTTCTCCCATTCGCGTGTTTTGCGTTTGAAGAGTCTCAGTGTCTCTTTCCTAATCGTCGCGTGTCTTTCCGCGTTGACTTCATTATATGTTTCTAAGTGGATCACTCTGAGACGTTTACGTTCTTCGATCTTCGCCCTGCACTCATCGTCAAACCAAGGTTCGGACTTAATTGTTTTCTTAAATCCTAATTCCTTTTGGGCTGTTTGTTTGATTGTGTCTCTGATCGATGTCCATTTAGTGTCCACACTATTGGCTTCCTCTTCCTCACTGCTCCCATTCTCTAGCATGCTAAATCTATGCGGTAGTTTGTCTTATTATTCAGCCCTTTTGCGCAAGTCGTTTAGTTTATCAATGTCGAACTTTTTGGTCGTCTCCTATGACTGCCCATGTAAGTTTGCTGCGAGGCGACTCCTAATTTTGCCCATCACTAGAAGATGATCGGAGTCGCAATCTGCTCTTCTATATGATCTTACGTCAAGGATATTCGAGTGGTGTCTTTGGTCTATGAGGAAGTGGTCTATTTGGTTACGTTTTACGCCGTCGGGTGATATCCACATGGCTTTATGGATTTGTTGTGCTTGAACATCGTGCTTTTCACTACCAGGTTTTTTGAAGCTGCGAACGTGATCATTCGAATTCCATTATCATTTGAAACGTCGTGTAGGCTTTCTTTACCTATAGTTGGTTGGAAGATATCACCTTTTCCAATTTTCACATTGAGATCCCCGAGGTGGATTCTAACATAGAATTATGAGATCCCATCAAATACTTCCTCGGGTCTCGTAGAACGTGTCCTTAGTTTCATCGTCCGTAGATTCTGTTGGGGCGTGTACGTTTATAAATACATAATTGTACCATGGTCCCTGTATTTTTAGCACCGACATTCGGTCATTAATAAATTTCACATCTTTTACATGGGGCGTAATCTTCTTGCTTATGATGAAGCCGATTCCGAGGTTATGTGTATCGGTACGTCCGCACGCCAGTGTGAAGCCGTTGGTTTCGATTACTTGATGTGGGAGTTGGACTTCCTGAAGTCGGACTTGTCTCGCGTTCATTATGACCGTCTGTATCGCGCCTGGTTTATATAATGTTCGGATATTCCACGTGCCGATGGGTATATCTCGCTTTTTCTGTTTTTCCCTATGTCTTCGTTTTGCCGAGTCGGTGCTTTCTTGATGATTTGTTCCCTTATGGCGGTGTCAGCTTATTGAAATTTTTCCATATTTAGTGCGGAAGTTAGAATTTAAAAAGTAACTGTCGAATTCACCAGGAACTAAATGCGAAAGTGCGGAAGCCATCGTAACTAATGCGATATGTAGAAACTAAATAGTATAGCTTTGTGCAACATCTTGTAATTAACTGCAAACAAAAGTTTAGTTTAGAAACTTTAAAGTTTCAGCCCAGCGGGTTTAATATGAAATAAAACTAGGATTTTTGAAAAGAAATATTATATATATATAAAGATTAAGAAACCGTGGTGACGCGTAACGACACCAAACGTAAGGGGTTGGTTAGCGATATGTTAATAAGAAAATAAAAAATAAATAAAACCGTAAAACTAAACTTGCCTACATGCAGTCGTGCACATCTCATAAAATCTTTGCAGTCATCACTTCCACGGTTTGGTTTATTTATTCCCCTACTATATAAATAAAGAAAAGAAGTTTGAAGCCACTTACCATCATTATTGTTTATATAAAACTAATGACTGTTGAATTACCCCTTTTCGCTTGAAACTTATTTCTAATGCTTCACCAGTATAAAAAATTGAATTAAAATAACACTTGCAGTTCATGAACATTCTCCAAAGTTATCTGCCTGTCGTTTGTCTGAAAGCTAGACAATAAATTCAGAAGAGAACCAGTAACAGCAGGAACAAAGAATCGGTAATGTTGTGTCGGCGAATAATTGAATTTAGGTTGTACATCAGCCCGAAATATATTTCAAGGTCTAATTACGCGAGAAGTATTTTCGCCGGAATCAGCATTCAACTACCTAAATAGAATGCCAGACAGTATAAAAAAGAGGCGCTATGTCCGCTGAAGAGTTAGAGGACAGGAAATGAATAAGCTCCCCACCTTATTCCATCCGACTTAAATGTGCGAATTTTTATACTTGCGCGACTTGTTGCCTTTTCGGTGCTGGCTTTCTTCTTGTTTTTTTTTTCCTTCTCCTAATTTATAATATTGCGCATTACGTTCTTAGTCAGTACTTGACTAATTATTCGAGAAATTAGCACCTTGAATAAACTTTGAATTTCACGGATTCGTTCTTCTGTGAATCCGAAAAATTTGCCGATACCTTTCGATCAGTTTTTTAATATGTAAATCGGGGGAACGTCTACACTTTAATCCTTTTCGTCGGTCAGTAAATTTACATATTAGGATTCTTTTGTTTTTTTTTCCTTTGATTTCATGGTAGAAGGGTTGATTGCATTCGATCGCCAATTTAGATATTTGATTCAGCAATTAAATAAAACGGAAATTGGAAACGAGAACGAATTGTGGCGGTGAGCAGAATTTCGAAGTCAACTTCTACAGTGGGTGTCGCTGTTTTTTTTTCTCACGAATTTGTGGCCAAAATTACATTTTGTGATTCGACAAATTCTAATCGCAAAAGGTAGTTTTACCTACAAATAAAGAAACACTGAGTCTGGTTGCAGAAATTGATGGCGGTATATGTACTTACAGGTCGTCCATAAACCATCTAACGTTTTTTAAAAATCATTTTACCCATCTGCCCTACCTAACTCTACATAACATCAACTCCCAGTAGCGCTGCGTGATTAAGATCTACCTCTTATTGGTGGGGGAGTACTGTGCTGATTCCTACAGACACGTACGGCACATGCTACCGTAGCAATAAGGAACCATCTAATCCATATACCAGAGCAATAGCCTAGTATACCAGCGAATTGAAATATCCTCAGATACAGGCGGCCATGATCTGTTGAGCTGATGCGTCTGTGCTTTGGTTCCAAATTGTTCACATCATGTTCTACTTCACAAATCCTTGGCATTATTTAGCAAGTCCTGAGGCTTGTTAAATTTTCCATAGTGATTTGTTTTTTCCGGGCAAGGTCATTAGTCTTGCGCCAGAGGCTCCCCGAAGGGGAATCGAACTCCGGTCTCCCGTGTGGCAGGGGAGTATACTAACCACTATACTATCGAGGAGCCACGGCCTATGGCTACTGTTACGTAGTAACTCCCCACAACCTTTGTCCCAACGAAAGCACATTAAAGCATAAATAAAAAGACAAAACATATAAAACATTTAAATAATTTAAAAATTAAGCACTTACATTACAAACAATTTACATCTTTAAATTACATTACATTCATTTACAAAATACAAGGTACAATTACACATAATTAAACACACAATATCATCATCATCATCATCGGCACTACAACCAGGATCCAGTCTTGGCCTTATTTAGCAATCTTTCCACCGGTATCCGGTCCTTGTCGGAGACTTGTTAAATTGTCCATAATAATTTGTTTTTCCGCGCAAGGTTATTAGCCTTGCGCCAAAACACACAATATACAAAATATTAAATAACATTTAATTACAATATTACCAATATAAAACATAAAACCTAAATTGAAAACAACTATATATATATATATATATATATATATATATATATATATATATATATATATATATATATATATATATATATATATATATATATATATATATATATATATATATATATATATATATATATATGTGTGTGTGTGTGGGTGTGTGTGTGTATATATATATGTATATATATATATATATATATATATATATATATATATATATATATATATATATATATGTGTGTGTGTGTGTGTGTGTGTGTGTATATATATATATATATATATATATATATATATATATATATATATATATATATATATATATATATAAAATAAAACGAAAAGGTTTCAACACTGGTCCACTTAATGATTTTTTCTGCGGTGTACTTTTAAGACAGGAAGAAACGGGAACTGTTTGCCCTTAAAACCTAAGAATCGTCAGAAAGTGGCACAAAACCCAGGAGGATATACAAAATTCCAATTAGCAATCAATAAACTAAATCCTCAATTGTTTACGGATACTGTGACTGCAAACGCATCGAAATCAACGTAACCATCGACATCACAACCACCATCACCAGGAGTAACAGAAGAAGATTTCCCTTCTTGGCAGACTCTTCCGCTTATCTTATGCACGGAGGACCTTTCCTGCCTGCTGGAAAGTCGCTCGAATGCAGCCAATCCCAAAGACGGGAAAAAGGTGTTTCCCACAAAATTACCGCCCGATAGCATTGCTGTCTATGGTATCTAAGGTAATGGAAAAAGTCATCAATACTGCGTTAATTAAGTATTTGCGTGCAGCGGACTTCTGAATGATCGTCAATATGGATTCCGTGGCAGGCGGTCCGGGGGAGACCTTTTGACACATATAACCAATATATGGACATGCGATTGAGCGGCATGGTGAGTCAAGGGCGGTCGCATTGGATATCTCCAAGGTTTTTGACCGCGTCTGGCACGGGGCATTGCTGAGCAAACTTCGTTCATATGGACTATCCCAACAGCTTTGCGACTGGACGAGGAGCTTCCTTGAAAATCGATCGTTCCGGGTTGTTGTGGACCGCGAGTGTTCGGATATGTATCCTGTTAATTCGGGGCTGCCGCAAGGTTCTATTTTGGCTCCAACCTTGTTTTTACTTCACATAAATGATTTGTTGGAGACAGCGGATAACAAAGTTTTCAGTTTTGCGGACGATAGTACACTTGTTTTAATGTATTAATTTTTTATTTCAATCAACGGGTAACAACATATTTAGTTTTGCGGATAATAGGACAATTAACATATATACTCATTTTCGAATGATCGGGCGATTAAAGCATCAGCGTCGCACCACCTGGGATGTAGACAGATTGACTCTCTGAATCACGATCTGTATAAGGTCCTGCAATGGGGAAGGACCAATCTCGTCGACTTCAATGCAGCGAAGACACAATATACAACATTCATAAAGAAAACTGGATCATCGGTTCCACAGCTGATGATGAGTGGCCGGGCCCTCGAGGCTGGGGAAAGTTTGAAATTGCTCGGCGTCATGGTCTGTGGGAATGTATCATGGCATAAACACGTATCGAATATCGCCAGGTCCGCCTCAGGAAAGCTGAGCTATCTTTTTAGAGCCAAGAAATATTTTACTCCGGCCCATCTTCTCCTCCTATTAGGCCCGCGCTCGAATATTGCTCTCATGTTTGGAACTCAGCTCCTAAGCATACCCTCGACCTACTTGAGACCATACAGAGACGAGCGATCCGCCTGATCGGGAACTCGGCGCAGACGTTGGGACTACAGTCGCTATCACATCGAAGGCGCATAGCCGACCTCTGTCTGTTTTACAGATATTATCACGGGTACTGTTCTTCGGAGATTCGTGGTATTGTTCCACGCAATTCGGCTTATATGCGATCCACGAGACAATCCGACGGATCTCACCAGTTTTCGGTTCATCTCCTGACGACGCGAACATCCCTGCATCAGAACTCGTTTCGTTGCAGAGCGGGGAAGCTGTGGAACTCCATACCTACGCGTGTGACCGGAGCATTACAACCTCCAACTGTTCAAAAAGAATTGCAACAGTTATCTCGGGGCGCCCACTCGGCGCTATAGGTTTGCCTCTCCCGAGAGAAGTCTAATAAAAAAAAAAAACCCAGATAGGACACATCAGAAAAACGCCAAACCGTGAGTGGCCCTTATGGCTATTTATATTTAATTGTATGCGAATAATATTACATCATCATACAATTATTTGATTGTGCAAATTAAATATTACACTACGAAGGTCATTTGGCGATCATGGTCTTTTGATTTCAGATCTTTTGACGGTTGACGGTTTATCAGTGACTCCATAACTTTCGACAGAATAGAAGTTACTGCCTTGGATCGAAAAAAGAAAGAACTGACTTGACACCATTTTCAAGAATCATTTGAACATTCACTGTCTTCCATGTATTTGGGACTTGGTCATTGATAGGATAAGTAGAAAAGCTCTCGTAGCAATTTAGCAAGTGAAAAGGAATATCCCTTCAAAATAATTGAGGGAACGATATCGAGGCCAGCGGGTTTGAAAATGTTCACATCTTTGAATTATCAAGCAAAAGTGCGAGTTCGAAAGCGAATCTAGCGTTTACCGCACAAGTCAACATCATGATCATCTGCACTACAACCGGGATCCGGTCTTGGCTTATTTTGGCAAGTCTCTCCACCGCTATCCGGCCCGTATCCGAGACTTGTCAAATTGTCCATAATAATTTGTTTTTCCGGGCAAGGTTATTAGCCTTGCGCCAACCTTTCTCAGGATGTCGCTGAATGCATTGGTTCACTACTTGGTGGGTGCCAAAGTAGCTATCCAGAGACTGCATGTCAACTTGGATTGAACAGGGACAAGGATCGGCCTGGCCTTCGCCGGGTTGAAAGCAGAGACTTTGCCCTGTATGTTCGCTCCCCCGCCCCTTACCGCACAAGTAGCACAAATATTTTGCATGATTTCTGAGACACATATTTTAGTATTCATGACTCGAAAAAGGCAAAATCGTAAACACAATATAGTAGTCTAATTCCCAATAGGTGCAGAGGGTGTAACACTAAATCTACGTCCATCCGCGTTCGGTATATTGTCCCGATTTCCCATACTACCATGCTTAGTTCATCTTGCGTCTTATGATACCATACGACCGTCCTCCCAAAAGCTTCTTACCACCAATCTCGTATAAAAAAAATCGTTGAGGACGTCTTTTCCCAGATATAAACTAACAAGCGTATGAGATTAAAGTATATTAGTTAAACTCGTGTATTAATTATCTTCGCAACATTCAACAATCATCTTTCAAATGAGACTCTTAGCAGTTACATCGCGCTTTACATAAATCAAAGGTACTCACAATACTTTATTGCTGCATCATAAAAATACAACTAGACAGTTCCCCGTAGCGACTTAATTCCCACTACTGTTGCGACCCCTTGATACACTCATAATTACCTAGTATCATTCGCATTAACCACTTACCGGGCAAGCTCGTGCAAAACCTACTTACCCGTGACCTGAGTGTTAATGCCAAATTGGTGGGTTGACTTGTCGACTGACGACTGACCATCACACTTTCCAGTGCGCCTTAGCCGAGCTCAGGCTCTAAAATTGTGCGCAACTTTTATTATACCGATAGGTCATTGACGTTATACTAGATTGGTAAATATGAAATGGCCAAGCACCGTGAACACGCTAGCGCCGAACTAGCAACACCGCTTAGGGGTCTTTTAAAATGAAAGGCGTTCCAAGATGAAAACTTTGCAATACGCCTGTGTGTTCTCGTTCACGTGTCTGTACAGTTTGTTATTATATTTTTCGCCTCTCATCTGCTTCTTAATTAATCATAGAACAAATCTAAAACACCACTCAACATAGTCTAGTGATTTTAATGAAATGTGAAATGAAACTGGCTCCCCAAGTGCCAGACATAGTAACACATAGTGCATGATATCGATGGCAGTGGGGTAGATAAGCTATGAAGGGAGTAGTGACGGCGTGTTATGGTCAGAAGGGGCCTAGATTGTTGCTAATATTAAGCTAAAGACGAAACACGTTCCAAGGAGGAAGCATTACGACTGCCTGTTGCAAATTGATGACATATTGTGTTCAGTGACTGAGCTCTTTTAGCTATTGTTTCTGTTTTTCATGTTCGCGTGTCAGGGAATTATAGAATCTCTGGTCTTTCCATTTCATTGTTGCCGGAAGAAGATGAAGTGCCCAGCAGGCACTCGCAGGCGCAAACCAAACCAGGCATCTCCGGCAGGAAAGGTTTATTATGTCTGCCGGCTATTGACTGCTGGCTACGGCCGGACTCCTTCTATTATGGTGTTTCATTGTCTTAAGTGCTGCATCGGCTGAACAGCAGCCATGCGCCCAGCTAGCTGGTGTTCATTTAAATGAGCGTAGTTGTTGGATAATTAGTTACGATCCAAGCCCCCACGTCGGCGGGTATGATTCCGTCTCGTTTCTATTTGATGAATTCAAAATTAAGTATTAAACGGATTATCGCCTTGACCTTATGTTTGTGTGGTTAGGAAGCGGTGGTGATGTTGAGTGCACATGCTGATTCGTTCACGGTCGTGTGTGAAATTTGAACTACTGGCGTACATCTTCAAATGCACAGAGACTTTTGCTGTGGTTAAATCGGGCAGCTTTATGTGAAGTGTGGACCTCATCGAATGATACACCTTTTCCTAATGTTCTTTGTTTTTAATTTGAGTTTGATGAAGTATCTGTGAGAGATGAACAATAGCCTGCATCCGCTAAACCTTCAAATGTATGTAGGCTTCAGATATGCCGTGTAGGTCACAGATTCTATGCTTCAGACTTTAGAATTTACTTTGCGGCTTCTCCTTAGTTTCCGGAGAGTCTCGTAGGTGTAAGATAATATACTAAAATTCCTGTTAACCCCACGATGCCTGTAAGACGGACATTGGTCTGAACATAGTTCTTACTCAATAATAACAGTCTACGAAGTGTTTCATATAAAGTAAGTGTATGAAAGCAATTACTACAAGTAAGAAGAAGTAAAGAAGTACACCTTTTCTTCCTTCTCCTTGTCAAAAAATTAAAGTGAAGTCTGAAAATCTGTTAAGACTTACGACGCGCGATCAACAATTTTCTTTTTATAAATCAATTAAGGCAGAAATTAGCAAGGCTAAACGGCGAAAGACGCTCTTTGCTCTGTGCGCGGTTTCGCTGATGAGATATCCGTTCTACAGCTTCAAATGGCCCGATATGCCGAATCTCTTGCATAAAAGGAATTTGCGGTGAAAACACAGGACGGACAAGAAAGGGAGTGACTAAAAAACAAGTATTACCATATATCGGTCTTGAATGTCTGGTGATTATAATAGCAAGGAAGCTCACGGACAGGCACTGCACTCCAAATTTGTGTGTATGGGCTAAAGAATGATGGACTGTGTTTATTTGTATGTCGGAAGTTGATTTTCAATACGGACTCATGCTCCGGAGAACGTTTGAAAAGGTGGATTGCGTCCGCCAAGCTCAGTTGGCCAGGGACCGTGATAGATTGTGTACAGAGGAGTTAGACAGGACGAATTCAGCCTATGTTTTAATGACAACATTGTTGACATGAAATATTGGACATTGTGACGGGTCTCGGGGGAAAATCTTTAGAGAGGTGGAAAACATTCACTGCGCTCAGTTCATTGACGATCATGATACGTACCTATAGAAATAGGACAGGTATAATAAGTTGCACTGTAATATAAACTTTGATTGACGGGTATCGTAGAGTGTTTTTGGAGGGTTCAAATGACCAACATCTGTTATGTTTTGACGCCGATCATCATCATCATCATCCTCGGCACTACAACCGGGATCCGGTCTTGGCCTTATTTAGCAAGTCTCTCCACCGGTATCCGGTCCTTATCCGAAACTTGTTAAATTGTCCATAATAATTTTTTTTCCGGCAAAGATATTAGCCTGGCGCCAACCTTTCTCAAGATAACGCTGCATGCATTGGTTTACTACTTGGCGGATGCCAAAGTAGCTATGCAGGGGTGTCATGTGGAGACTGCATCTCAACATGGATTGAACAGGGACAAGGATCGGCCTGGCCTTCGCCGGGTTGAAAGGAGAGACCCTGCCCTGTATGTTCGCCCCCCCCCCCCCCCCCCCCCCTTTTTTTTGACGCCCATACAACGTGTTTTTCACCACAGTAAACGGTGATTCAGCTGCTGTAAAAATACCTCACAAAGGCGATAATAGTAAACTCTGTCGGCTGATAGTTTTTTCAATTTTCTATTGCCAAAGTTTACTTGGCAAACCAAAGACACTTAACAAATTCTTGTGAAGTCAATCTAGTTGTGTAATTTACATTAAAAAAAATTGTCACGCGGAAATTATTTTTAAAATTAATTAAAATGTCATTAATAATCGAATTAAGTAATATTATTTGTCCATCGGTTGTCCAGCCATAATTTCGCATTAATAAAAACTTCTATAAGGTTTTAGCATTACGCGAATTCTATGTCTCTACAAGAGATACACAGGATATGTTGCAACTTTGCCAGTCGTTGAAAGACTTGCCTTGACGCAAGACTAATGACCTTGCCGGAAAAAACAAATCATTATGGAAAATTTAACAAGCAACAGGACTTGCTAAATAAGGCCAAGACCGGCTCCCGGTTGTAGTGCCGATGATGATGATGAAGATGATGATGAAAGACTTGCCTGGGCGCTCAATGAGTTCCATTGATAAATTTGCATTTAATCGGGCGGTGGTGTTTTAGATTCCTCTGACCAAACAAGGATGTTGAATTTTGATTGGGGCGAATATTCACCTTGGCACCTCGATAGTATAGTGGTTAGTATACCCGCCTGTCACGCGGGAGACCGGGGTTTGATTCCCCGTCGGGGAGCCTCTGGCGCAAGACTAATGACCTTGTCCGGAAAAAACAAATCATTATGGAAAATTTAACAATCCTCAGGACTTGCTAAATAAGGCCAAGGCTGATTCCCGGTTGTAGTGCCGATGATGCTGATGATGATGTTACTGTGATACATTTTTTAAACGGAAAACCCCGAATGGGAACAGAAACGGATCGCACCAGTTTGCGGTTGATCTCCCGACGGCGCGAACATCTCTGCATCAGAACTCGTTCCGTTTATACGCCGAAAGGCATAAGAAAAATGATAATGTATAATTTAGAGTGCTTGCGAAGGCCCAGTAAGTTAATGTAAGAATAATTTTGAAAAATAGAAGTTAAATTTTCCATAATGATTTGTTTTTTCCGGGCAAGGTCATTAGTCTTGCGCCAGAGGCTCCCCGACGGGGAATCAAACCCCGGTCTCCAGCGTGACAGGTGGGTATACTATCACAGTAACGGTCCGTCTCAAATGTCTCTCTAATATTCGTACGGTTTCGAATCTCACGCACTCTGTGGATACGTGTTCCACATTTTCTATTTTGCTTTCGCAGTACAAGCAGTATGGGTGCTTGACCTGTGTAAGTATTGCCGAAAGCATCGATGTCCTGATAGCTGAGTCAGGTGGTTGTTCAGTTCGCCATGTTTCCTTTTCACCCCGGTTTCTATATCAGGTAACATGGTGTGGATCCATCTTCCTTTGATGGAAGAATCCTATCGTCGTTGCCATCCTCTTTAGCTTGAGATCTCTAATTGTGACCGCAGTCGCCGACGATCCTTTTGTGAGACCAGTGCGTCAACCTCATGCAAATCAGTTGTTTTCTTAACTGCAAAATCAAGTGGTTTCCCCCCGGCCAACACGCTTATGGCATCTTCGGCTACCGTTCGGAAGGCGCAGCATACTCTTATTGACGCAAGTCTACGTGCTAAGTTCACTCCTCTCTTGTACAGCTTGTACTGTGCGGCTTCTGCCCATACGTGAGCTGCATACATTATAATAAAGGTGTTGACGCTGGTTATGGGTTTCCTTATGTGGGGCCGGGGTCCTCCAACATTGGGTAGCAGTCTCGCCAAATCTTCGCATACTCTTGCCATTTTTCGTCCCGTTTTCCGCAGATGTTCCTTGACGGTCAACCTGTTGTCGAGAGTAACACCAAGACTTTTAATATAGGGACTGGATCTGATGATTTGTCCTTCTATTTTCAAATCAAGGTGTTCAACTTTCAGGGGGCTGCTTATTAAAACTGCCTCTGTCTCATGTGCGGCTAGTTTCAGTCCGGCCGTATCTAGCCCGGATTTAATGATCTGGATTGTATGGAAGCAAATATTCTCCAGGTCATCTAAGGCATGATGTTTAGGTATGCCACTTAGATGTTTTAGCTACGGCCACTATCGCTAAATCATCTGCATACCCAATGATTCTTACTCCTTCTGGTACAATGACCCTGAGCACACCAGCATACATGATATTCCATAACAGTGGATCCAATACAGACCCCTGGGGTGTACCCGCTGTTATTTTGTATTCTTGTGATCCCTCATCGCTTTCATAGAGCAGTGTTTTACCCGAGAGATAGCGTGCTACTATACGCACCAAGTAGGGCGAGACTTGTAGCTCTCCCAACGAGTTAAATGCGCTTTTAACGTCTAGTGCCACCACGGCGCAATATTTATTTGTTTCTCTTAGGCATCGTGCTCCAACTAACGCATTGCGATCGATGTCGCACACCACTGATATTACCTTAACGGTTGATCTACCTTTCCGGAGCTCATACTGCCATTCAGAGAGCCCCGATATTGCTTAGTAAATTCTTCTAGGCGATTGGCAATTACTTGCTCAAGCAGTTCTCCTGTTGTGTCCAGCATAAACATTGGCGATAGGACGACAGCGCTTCTGGTTCCCTGACTCCTTTGGTATAAGCACAGGTCGCTGTTTTTTTTTTCATCCTTGAAGAAAGTGTCCTGTTTATAGAGGCAGGCGGTGAAGAGACTGCTGAAGACTTCCGGCTTTTAGTTCGGACTTCAGACCTTTGCAGCCAAGAGCACCTCTTCGGTGGTCATTGGAGATATTTGTCTTTCAGTGATGTTCCATTCCTCGAGCGGTTTCATCACCACATCACACTACGGGAAGAGGAAAGCAACGATGCGGGCCATGTCACTTTAACTCTCTTGCATTTGACTACTGTTGTGTAATATTTTCATTGGGGCTGCCCCATGTGTTATTATTTAATTCATCCCTTAGGGTGCAGAACGTATCATATTTAATAGGTGTGCAAGTAGAACTTCGGTTTTTTTCTTTTGTCAAATTTAACTTCATTGGAAAAGATACTTATAGCAGTCGAAGTTATATTGCTTGGTGAGAAACTCCTAACTGGTCTGCAAGCTCTTCCTGAATTTAATATGGAATTTCCATCTAGTTACACTTAAAGTTCTTCGTCGTCAATTTTTTTTTTACTGCACCTGGACGTGGAGCATCCCCAAGACTAAAATTTACTTCACGAAATCTTTTTTTAATTTATTTTTAATACATAATTTTTACAACTTTAATATAAAATCTTTTTATAATTTTAATGTAACATATAACTCACAGAATTTTCATTCAAAGTCGAACTAATCAATTCCACTTGTGTAGCATTTTTTTTCATTTGAAAACAGAATAGAATGCAATGCCGTAAATGTTGCTTATTGACATCCGTCTTTTAAACAGCTGATGCACACGGAATGACAGCTTGAAAATGACTAAAACTTAGTCATAAAAGCGCCAATGACTAAGCTACACATATCCAAAATGGGAAGCGAATTGGATGCGTTCAGGTATATTTCTAATGCAAACAACTTCAGAGCTAAGTTGTACTTCTACAACTATTACGTTTACGGGTCATATCCCTAAACTCCATCCGTTTGTTGACAAATTCCACATGTAGCTGTGGGTGTTACGGTTTTTTGTTCCTTGTTCCAAGCGTCGTAATCTTTTGCAATGTGCTCACACTTGGGCGATTTCTAGGCTGTACCAACATACTGAGCTGTAGTCCATGCTGGTTGCCTTTATCGTGGAATAGCAGCATAGTTTTCGCTAGTTAGACACTTCATAACTTTTCCAGCCAGCCTGTTTGCATTGGGCTCTGCGTCGAATTATTCGATTGGGTCGTCCAGGGTATAATCGAGCAGCTCTGCACCGAAGCCCACCCATTTTTCTGGACTTTCTATGCCAATCTGCCAGTTATGGACCGCCTGTGTGCGAGTATTTCGTACATAATAACTTGGTCACTATGAGTGTAGGTGTCCAGAACTTGCCACTCCATATTTCTTGTCAACAAGAAGCTGACAAAGGCAATGTTGATTTTGAAATGGCCTCTCTCGTTTATAAATGTGTAAAAATGTGGAAAACTTTACGATTTTGCGAGTCATGCTTGCGCAGGGGCCATGCTAATATTCTCTGTATCGTTCCAATGTTAGTACATGTTCGACCGAAGCAAGAATTATATTAGGATCGAGTTTTTTTAATGTACAACATAAATTGTCCTTTGAACCTTTATCCTCACTCCACCCTGAAAGCTGACATTTTTATTACTTCTCCTAATGTGAAAATGCATTCAGGTCTATTTTTTTTTTCATTTTACATATAAAAATGCGTAATGTCTTCTATTTTCCCTATATATTGTTTAATACGATGGTATCCATCAAAATCATTGTAGAATTTGAATGTACTTTATTATATAAGAAATAAAAACAACTGCTGCTAGTACTACTACTACATTACCGAGGCATAAGTCTCTCAATTTTGTCGTAGGCCCAACGTGTTCTGTTTCTTTTTCAGTTGTTGCTAAACTGACCTTGGTGAAGTTTTCTGTTGCGATATTCATCAACCAGAAAGTACGTATCGGTTCATGTTGAAGATCAGCTTCTGGCGTACAAATAATAAATACAGAGAATCAATCTTCAGCTGAACCACACAAATCTAGAACTATGTCTGTTGTGCCTATTGATATCTGCTTTCCTTATTCTGTCCTTCTTCGTCGTTGTAATATCCTGGTAGTGGAGACTGATATGCATTGTTATCTCCTCCCTTTATTCTCCCCTTCTTCATCGTTGTAATATCCAGGCAGTGGAGACCAATATGCATTGATATCTCCCTCCCTTATTCTTTCCTTCTTCATCGTTGTAATATCCAGGTAGTGGAGACCAATATGCATTGATATCTCCCTCCCTTATGCTTTCCTTCTTCATCGTTGTAATATCCAGGCAGTGGAGACCAATATGCATTGATATCTCCTTTTCTTATTCTCTCCTTCGTCACCCCATATTATGTTTAAGGATATCTAAAAACCCCCAACACAACGGATTGCAAACATACAGAAAGTGTTTTTGTCGTTTCTTTTTTAACATTCTTTTTTTTTTCTTTCCTTCATATTCACTATTCTTCCGCCCGTTTTTTGCCCACGATGTATGTTTTCGTATTAAAAGGACTTTAATAATCGCTTGAGCGAGTGCATTTAATAAAAAAACAATTTTTTGAGAATCTTGGACTCTCGGCTCTGTACACGTTTAATTTGTTTTATAAATGATAGTTTATATATAGACTAAAGTCCTCTTATACTAGAACTTCAATGGTAGTGTGGCGGTTCAACGAACCGCACAAATCACCATAGGCTGAGATGTCTTCGTTCCACCAAGGAACATACTCAGCTATAACCGAACTTCACGTGCCCACAGACACGTGCCCAAAAAAAGTCCACTTTTTCACCTGACCAAAGGTGACTTCCATACTGCTGTCAACAACCCCACGTATCCACAGATACGTGGGCCCCAAGTCCCGAACAATTTCCCTACGCCTGCAGGGTGATCGAAGGACACGACCCAGTATTGTGTACCAATCCATTGGCCAGATAAACACAAGTGGTTGGCACAGCTGCGCCAGATGTCAAAAAACATCAAATCCCCGGCGATAAACAAATTTGCCGTAAAACAATCCATCGGCTAAACCTTTGACCCTACCGCAATGCACCTCTCCTAAACAAAAGCCATTGAGGAGAAACAGCAATAAACTAAGACGCTGTTCCCATAGGGCAAAGCAAATACAATTATCACAGCCAACGATAATTACCACGATCCCAGGATCGCCAAGAATAAACCACACACTCGAATGTATACAAAAGCAATTCAAAAGAAGGTGTGAAAATTCTGGCAATCCCAGGAAGATCTACGGCCACACAGGCGGCAACTTCCGCGTCTGTGTCAGTGGATGCAACCGCACATATGGGGTGCGATGAAACAGAAAACCACAGGGCCGAAAAAAGAGTGCGATCTTCCCTGGTGGAGAGATTCTCATTTAAGAGAAAATAATAAAAGAGAACTATCGGGTGAGTAGAACCACCCCCGAAAGGAAAATTGTAATTCATTTTTCAGTGGAGTGATAACCGGCGCAAGACTAATGACCTTGCCCGAAAAAAAAAAAATCATGGAAAACTTAACAAGCCTCAGGACTTGCTAAATAAGGCCAAGACCGGTTCCCGGTTGTAGTGCCGATGATGACATGATAATCGGCAGATGAAAAGGTCGCAAAAGGAAGTAAAATTGTTCCAGGGTGTCACGAGGCTCAGTGTGTTTAGAAAAATTGTCTAAAATATACTATCGTGTGTTTCGAAAAGTTGTCTAAAATATACCAGCGTGTGTTTCGAAAAATTGTCTATAATATATTATCGTGTGTTTCGAAAAGTTGTTCAAAATGTACTATCGTGTGTTTCGAAGAATTGTTTAAAATATACAATCGTGTGTTTCGAGGAATTGTTTAAAATATACAATCAGTGCTTGAATTTCTTCCCCAGTATTTTTGTAAATTCGTTTTAATTGATGTCATATAAAAGAAAAAGGAAACAATAAAGCATAGAAATAAAAACAAAAAAATCTCCATGTTTCATATTTGTGGACAGTGTTAGACGGAACACTTCAGACTACTAGACAAAAATCCGCCAAATTGGTGACTCCGATGTGATCTGTACGACATAACACACTCCCATACGCACACAGAACGTTACTACCTACAATCACACGACTTCTCTACGCAGAGCACTGGCTCATTCGCCTGCTCTGACATTCTCTCGATCCCTCTCCCGCTCGCTTCTCGCTCTGTCGTTTTCATTTCAAAGTTGATTGTAACGAAAGTTACTGGCAAGGGAGTGATGTGGCGTTTCTAGCATATACACATGACCAATAGTGAAGAACAACACCACCAAAAGCGCATCCATTAAAGCCGTATACCATAGCAATAATATAGCATTTCCACATCAGTCGAATGTACTTGAGATTAGAAATCGAATTCGTACACGCGGCAGTGGCCTGCTGCGTTGAGCTTTGGTTCTATCTTTTAGTGATTCTAACCGTGATAGCGTCGGTTCGAATCACATGCTCTTCACTATCGTCGCAAACGCTATAGTAGAATTTTCTATTTTCTAATAGATTCTTGATAATACGATTTAATAGACAGTTCACATCCAAATTATTTGTTATATTTAGCATCGTGTAAGACTATCGACAGAACAGGGATAAATTGTTCTGAATAATATGCCTGACTTAATCTATAGGGGATTACTATTTATTGGCCTGTAGAAACCCGGAAGTTCATGAACTCACCGACTCGGCTGCGCCATCGTTCCCTGTCCTGTGCACTCTCCTTCCACGCTTGACCATCCGATCCGATCTCCTCAAGGTCAAACCTAACATTATCCTCCCATCTCTATTGCGGACGTCCTGCCGATCTCTTTCCCGTTTGTCTGCCGTCAAGAATTCTACACACGGTCCTATCGTTGCCCACTCGCGCCACATGTCCGGCCCATCTTAATCTTCGCGACCTGATTAATCTCACTATTGTAGGTTTGCGGTTCCGTTACAGGGCGGGGAAGCTGTGGAACTCCCTTCCCACGCGAGTGTTCCCGGAGCGTTACAACCTGCAACTGTTCAAAAAGAACTGCAACCGTTATTTGATGGTGTAGGGTTATATTTTTTACAGATTTGTTTTTCCTTATCTTACCTCCTTTGGGGTGTTTTCCTTTAGGTTTGCCAAATAAAAATGCGATTTAATTTTATTTACTTTATTTATTTAATTTATTTATTTAATTTATTTATTTCAATTTTCGGCCGTTGCCTCGACCTCTGGATCCCAACTGATCCCGAATCAAAAAAAAAAAAAAACATGGGTGGCGAAAGGGCCGACTTTGGCGAGACAAGGACAGATGTGTCCTTCATCTTGTCTCTGACTTCTGGTCATCTTGCGATAACCAGAATCACCCACATCCGTGAGGATGTTGGGCTCGGTCTCGAGATATCTGAAAAAGAAAAAGGGGGAGAGGTATCTAAGGATAGTGTGGACAGGGTTAGTTCGGATGTTCTCTAACTACTTGGATGGAGGGATGGCGGGAAAGAAATCGCACAAGACCGGTAGATCTTGAGTGCGGTAGTAAACGCAGATCACGTCTTTGGCGTCTGATAATCTGCGCTTTGGTCGGTGTGTGTGTGTGTGTGCTTGTGCTGTCTTGTACTGTGCGTGCGTGTTTGTAGTGTGTCAGCAGTAGAACCGATGGGATGGGTCCAGGGCTGATCCCGAATCCAAAATGTACTGTCCTTTTATACTCTGTGGCAACAGAGATTCGTTAAAGATTTTATTTAAAAATTCCAAGAAGCACAAGCAAGATTTTGTGTGCTTCAATTGGAATAGGATTCCCGGAAGTGTATAAGAATTTCTTTGAATAAATTCTTGGAAGAGAAAATCATGAAATGCATTTAGAGTTAAGCATTTCATGATGTTAGGACTATTCGGAATTGAATCAATGTACGACAAATGGATTTTGGTTTAATTTTGTCGTGGATATGATTCAATTGGATTATGGGTGGGGTAACTAGGAATTGGATCAATGTGCGACAATTTAACTTTTTGCTCAATGATTCACTATGGGATATGGTTAAGGTTATAGGAGATAATGGGGATTGGGCGAGAGTAGTGATTTAGGATCACTACAATGGCATCTTGGGGCGCCCACTCGGCGGTATAGGTTCGCCTCTCCCGAGAGAAGTCTAATAAAATAAAATAAAATAAAATAAATAAAATAAATATAGCTCTTCCAATTCGTGGTGGTGGAGTTTGCTCCATTGTCCTGCCTCCTCGTCATATTTACCTCCAAAGATACCCCTTAAAACTTTATTCTCGAAAACGTGGAATTTGTTTTCTTCCCGTTTTGTGAGAGGCCATGTTTCCCATCCGTATAGAGCAATCGGCATAAATTAGTCGGCACTAACTATAGAGGGCTGAACCCATTTAAATTGTAACCCTTATATCCTACAAACATTACCAAATGGAATATATAACATCTTATCCCCTACCTATAGATGAGGGGATAAGATGTTATATATTCCATTTGGTAATGTTTGTAGAATATAAGGGTTACAATTTAAATGGGTTCAGCCCTCTACATTGAGGGCCGACTAATTTAATTCATTTTTCTTCAGAAGACAAAACTTATCGAATTTCCCTGACGTGTTACAAATAGATTTTTAAACTGGCTCTAATTCACTTGGCTTAATTTTTCTACAACCGTTCGAATTTTGAATTTCTGCATGAAGCTGTTCAATCGTTTAACTCACGCATCTTGAAATTTTGAAGAATAGTGCTTCTGTGGAGTCTGTTCGTCTGATGGTCTGCCCACGCTGAATGCAAAACACATTGCCAAACTTGTCTTTGCGATTTAAGCGATCTTAGGATCCAGGCACTGCTTCTTTTATTTGCGCCGTTTCCGTTTCCACTTCGAATAGCTGTATTATAAGTATATTGACATTAGACTCAACCCTGTTTGGCCTGCTCTATTCAACCCTATTTGATTGTCATTATATTAAAACAAATCTAGTCTTACGTCGATACCACCGTCAAAATAAATGTAGGAAACAAAAGACCGTAATTTTGGATGCCCAACAAAAAAACGTTCATTCTCCTCATTCCCTGAAGTAAAACTCGTACTTTCGGTAGCTGTGTGAGTGATGATAATGTTAAATCAAATGAAAGAAGAAGAAGAAGAGAAAAATACTAAAAATTAAATAAAAATGTAAATAACAAAATTCCTGACGAAATTCAGATCAATTCTTCTAGTTTTTATTTTCATGGCTAAAGATTTTGGTAGCGAAATTCGCGATGACAATTTCTCATCCTCTAATGTGGTAGCCCAGGTTTTGTTTGAACCCCACCATAAAATACGTTCTTTGAAATTTTGTAAATCAACAATGAAATTCTATATTTGCCCGTCGCAAAGAACATTCATTATGACATGTTAATAAAAAACTAAATTTAAAAAAACAAAAAATAAGACAGAGAAGAGAGAAAGATACAACACCACCTATCAGCTGTATTTCGCATGCCATTAAAGCGAAAAATTATTCCAAAATTATCTCAGTTATTTACATATGGCATTAGTAATCGCTTCCAAGTTTATCTCGATGAGAATAGTCTAGTGAGAAAAGAGACGTACAACAAAACACCAACAGCAGGTTGGAAACGAAACCACAAAGAAAAAGTTTTAGATTCTGGTCGTCATGTGCGTCAATTTATCAGCTGCTTTCTAAAAGGTTATTAATAATTTCCCTTTTTTACAAGAAGTTGTTTCTTTTCAGTCCTTCTTCGTTCATTTCTATAGAAATATTGCTTCTAAACAATATTCATATTTATTTTTGGTATTTTAAAAGTACTATTTCTCAGTAAATAATTGCCTGGTCTATTATAGATCTCTTTTATCTATTTATCTGTAACAAGAGAAAGCCTCGTGCAAGAAATTTGGCTGAATCTGCTGAAAAGCAATATTCCTCTCACATAAATTTCCTGTTTTTCCCCTGTTATTTATTGATCTATTTTCCAATAAAGGACAATTAGTAACTAATTGATGTAGAAGAAATGATGACAGATGTTAAACTTTAAATTGGCACCTATCACTGTGAACAATTATGCCTCTGAATGTGGTTAGAGCATTTATTTCAATTTCATCGTCATTAAAGTAATAGTCCTCTGATGCAATACAGTTATGCCATCAACTTTTCCTTTCATCAAAACACTTGCTAAAGTGGATTGTTAGAATGTCCTTTAGAGCGCGCAGCGATTCGGCTTTGATCTAAATTTTGTCAGGAATTTACCTCCCCAAACGGTGTCATCGGAGGAATGGTGTTTTGAGTTCCCTAAGAACCAGAAGTCACACCAAGAGAGGCCGTTCTTGGTTGTTATTAACGGACTAATAAAGTGTTAGATTAATTCAAAATCGATTTAACGGCTCTTATTTGTTAAAATAATTAATCCAGCGAACCCTAAGCTCGCCACAATTGGTGTCAGAAGTGGGATTAATTATTGGTGAAGTAAATAAGTCTGTGAAAATGTGTGGTGACGATGTCAGATCGACATTTGGAAGATCTTCGCGTTCCTGAGTTGAAGAAGGAACTTCAAGACCGGAATCTGGATAGCAGAGGACAGAAGCAAATTCTTCGACAGCGTCTGCAAGCAGCAATGGAAGAAGAGGGTATTGATGTAGACACATATAATTTTACGATTGGGCCAGACTGTCCGGACGGGGAAAAAACAGCGAGTCAAGATGGTGCCAATGTAACGGAGGAGAGTTCGCCACAGTTGGACATTTCGGAGATGCTCAGGATGATGACAAAATTGGACGCGCAAGCTACAGACATTAATATAAAATTGGATGTCCAAAATTCAAAATTCGACGCACAAGCTGCAGATCTGAATGCAAAATTAGATGCCCAAAATTCAAATTTCGACGCACAAGCTGCAGATCTGAATAAAAATTTGGATGCCCAAACGCAGTGGATGAAATGTAATTTTCAAAACTTCAAGGAAGAAATTCAGTCAAAAATTCGAAATGAAGTAGAAAATCTGGAACTAAAAAACGAAGCTGAATTTAAGAAAGTCACCAACATGACCACAAACATACAAGGATGCAACCGCCAACCTTCGATGGAACGGGACCCTTCTCCGTATTTATAGGTCAGTTTGGCGTCGCGGCCAATTATAATAACTGGTCGGATGAGCAAAAGTCAACATCAGTAATCTTGTCACTCCGCGGGGCGGCTGCAGAATAGCTACAAACCATACCAGCAGAGAACAGTTTTCCAAGCAGTAAGAGACGGCCTTGAAGCTAGGTATGGAGACAACCACATGCAGCGGGACTACCGCATGCAACTGCGGAGCAGAACACAGAAACCTGGAGAAAATCTTCAACAGTTGCAGGCAGACATTGAGCGATTGGCAAACTTGTCTTATTCAAATATGACTAAGGAATTTCTGAACGAGGTAGCAATGGATGCATTTATAAATGCACTTCAAGATCGGGACTTGCAACAAGCCGTTCGTTTGGCAGGAAAGAAGACGACTAATGAAATACTGGCGTTCGCATTGGCATATGAATCTGCCAAACTGGCTACCAGGAGTACATATAGAGTCCGAGAAATGTCCGTCCAGGAATGTTCATGCCAAAGAATCGGGCATGTACAACGGAGAACCCCGGACCTGTTATGATGTGCTGGACATGCGGCGAAGTCGGCCACATCTCTGTTGACTGTAGGAAACGTCGACGAATGAATGAAACATCAATTGAGAATTGTTGTTCATGCTCTAATCATAAGAGGAGACTATCAACGGACCAACCTGAGGTGAAGAAGCACATTTTACCTGTCAGAGTACTAAATGCGTCCGAGGAGCCGGTCGCAATAAGAAAAGGAGACTTAACCGCAGAATGTGCACCCGTATCAATGATAAGCTCAATTCAGCAAGGGAAGGTGCATAATAACGCTGATGCTCTATCAAGGAGACCATGTAAACCAGATTGTAAACATTGTCATAGAGTGGAAGAGAAAGAAGAGGCGTACGATCTGCCAAATGTACAAGTAGAAGTATTAGAGTGATGCTATACGCGCAGCTCAACTTCAGGATGAAGATATGTCGCTAATCCTCGAATACAAAGAAAAAAACGAGCGATCAACTTAGAACAATATTTCCGACAAGAGTGGAACATTTAAGGCCAGAGTGATTATTCTCCGAACACCCTGGATCTATATCTGTCCAGCAAAAAGCCAATTCTGTCAATAAAAAAAATATTCTGTCCAGCAAAAAATCTTGCGAAATAGTGAAGTAGGAAAAGTCTAGGCGATTATCTTACAACCAGCATGATTATTCTCCCCGCACTCTGCATCTATTTCTGTCATCTGATCCAAGAGTTAATCCCGTACGAACTACTGCACCAATGAGAAACTTAGACCAGTACCTGATACCGGACAATCACATATCTTAAAGGACTAACCGACCTAAGCAACCTTGCAATTATGAAAGTAAGGGTCTTCCATATGTTAATATTTTCAGGATTTTTTTGCATCCTTTATTTGGTCAGAGCTATAACTGAGTTATAACTGAGACCCAGGTCGATTCGTCAACTGATTCGACATATTTTTTTTTTTTTTTTTTTTTTTTTTTTTTTTTTTTTTTTTTTTTTTTTTTTTTTTTTTTTTAACATTTTTTATTTTTCTTTTTATATTCTTAATTTCTAAATTAAAGGCTAGACAAATTCTAGCTTAATTATCTTATATAATAACTTACTGGTCCTTCGCAGACGCTCTAAGCTAAACATTACTTAATATTTGTATAATTTGCCTTTCGGCGACAGAACTTTGTGGCAGTACTTATAATTAGTTGAAATACAAAAAAAAATTTTAAAAACTTTGTCAATTTTTTTTTTGTTTTTTTTCTTAAAATTTAACTTACTTAACTTACCTACTTTTTTTTTAATTTTTTTTTTTTTTATGTAAAAGCACTTAACCTAACTTAACTTAAATCTTATACTACCCTAATTCTAGAAAAGCTAAGTCTATGTAAGCTAGCTGATGATACTATGATTCTATACCGACTTTGGTCTCCAGGTCTTTATATGCCATTCAACCACCAGAACTGTTGACGCTGTCTAATACTATCGTCCCGGTCTCTGTGGGAGATAGCCCTACTGAAGCGCAGGAGCTCTTCTTCGGTGCGCGTTACTTCCCGGTCGTAGCACAATCGCCCGTCTACGGATGATCTACTTACATGATAGATCAGCGGAATTCCGGATCTATCCTGTATAAGCCTTTTCATATCCAAGTCAAGGAACGCCTCTGATGGAACAAAGCCGTTGCGACGCACGCTCTCATAGTACAAGGTGTTTGGATAATAGGCCCCGAAAATTAGGTCATTGGACGAGCTTATTGCTCTCGCAATATGTCCTCTGATTAATTTAATCATAAAATTATCCACCCTATTTATGTACGCTTCATTATATAAAGTCTCATTTGAGTAATACTTTTTATAGTCCGATTCCGGTGTCCGATATAATCTGAGACAACTTCTCAGACACTTCCTTTCGAACACCCGAATCTTTTCCATCAAATTTGGACCTATGTTGAACCATACTGGGCAACCATATACGAGCATTGGCCTGATTAGCGTCATGTAGCATATGACTTTTACCCTGCTGTCAAGTTGGCTACTGTGAAATAGCCTCCTTGTCATAGCAAACGTTTTCCTCGCTTTGAGCAAAGCGGCCTCTACATGTCTGTTGAAATACAGATATTGGTCTAGCCAGATGCCCAGGTATTTAACTAAACTCTTGGTTTCCAGTTTGTCTCCATGCGGCCCCACGATAACTAGCTTTCGCCAGTTTTTCCTTGTGTCGTACGTGGCTTTATATAATGGAGTTCTAAATAGGATGGCTTCACATTTCTGGAAGTTGATCTTAAGTTTCCAGTCAGTGCAATAGCGCTGCACTTTGTTGAAATCTCGCTGTATTAACCTATTTATGATCGCAACTTTCGGAGCTGTTCTGTAAATTATGAGATCGTCTGCGTACGCAATAGCCTGCGGAAGTGCATCTAATAAGTCGCTAATGTAAATGTTAAAAAGAATCGGAGAGAGTACCGCGCCCTGTTGCAAGCCATTCTTGATATTATACGTTTTATTATAGGTCACATTACCACTTTTGACCACGAACCTCCTGTCCTTTAACATATCGTAAAGTACATATAGTAAAGGCTTATGTATGCCATGTCTGACCAGTTTGTAATACAACCCTTCGATCCAGACGGTATCAAAGGCTTTCTCCAAGTCGATCAGACAGGCCCCCGTGCATTGGTTCCTACATTTATTCCATTGTATGTCGGAGACCAGTTTAGCTGCGGCATGTGTGGTTTCATGACCCGCCTTAAAGCCAAACTGGTTATTTGGAATAATACTGTTGTCGTCTACCCATTTTACCAGAGCTTTGTTAATGGTTTTTTCAAATACTTTACTGATGCTTGGGAGTAAACTTATCGAACGCATGTTCATTGGGTTTGTGCAGTCTTTGCCCTTTTTTGCGATGGGCTGAATGATAGCCGTTTTCCAACGCGCGGGATAATATGCATTATTCAACGCGTTGTTAAACAGGACCGTGTATATATCTATTGCCTTTGGGGGCAGGTTCTTGAGTACGATGTTAGGTACTCCATATATTCCCACTGACTTTTTGCTTCTTAATGAGTCGAAGATACTCTGGATTCCTTCCCTTGTTATTAGAAGGCTATTAGCCCCACCATTGGCATTAATGTCAATTGACAGATTATCTTCACTGAATTCGGTAAAACCCGGATTCTCCGATTGCCAAAGTGAAATTTCATTCCGGAGGTGCAGGTGATTGAGTAGAACTCTGTCCTCCAGGTCGTGATTTCGGTGAATGCTTTCATTCACCTTGTACATTTCCTGAAAGACAGCTCCCAAAGCGTTCACCTTTTCCAAAGGATCTTCGATCACGAAGAGCTCACTATTGAGGATAGCGTTCTCTGTATCTATGCCAATGTTGGTTAGCAGCTGCTTGTTTACCTGAGTACGTGGGATTTGGAGACACTGAATCTCATTTTGATTATTTCTCCTGAATATTTTATTTATTTGTGGGAACATATTCGGGTTATTACTTTTTATAGCTCGAATTCTGTTGTTCCAATACAAATTTGTTGCTAATCTATAATTAGCTTTAAGTAATTGTTGGAGGTTTTTTAATCGGGATTTCAGAGATATTATCTCCTGGTCTTGTCTGTCTGTAAACTGTCTGTGTAATTGTTTTAATTTCGATAGCAGTCTGCTCTTTTGCCTGTGGAGTGCGTTTATTGTTGCGTTTCTGTACATGTTAGTGTGATCTGTAACTGTTGTTTTGGGAATTGTTTTGTCCATTGTTCGTTTTACGGTTTTGTCCATTTGTTGAATGTATTTGTCGATTTCGACATTAGTCAGGTTTCTGTTTACTGGCAGATTAAAGTCATTCGAACGAAGTTCTCTTGTTAATGATCTGGTGAACCGCGGCCATCGCATTGCCCCGTAGTTATAGGGTTGCGGGATCACGAATTCCTCTAGATCTGCGAGCTCGTCCGGAAGCTCTATTACTGCCGTGAATGCACAGTGGTCACTATCGTATTCAATTGTCCGTAAACAGTTTGTGTTTCGTCGATTGGTGTTAAGTAATCTCAGTCGTGAGTCGATTAGCAAGATATCTAAGAACGATCTACCTCTAGGGAACGATGGATATTCGGTAGCTAGCAGGTCAGTTCTATATTCAATATGAAACTGATCTAACCAGCCAGCCAACTGATTTCCTCTGGCATTAGATATATAATTTCCCCAATTTCTATGCTTGGCGTTCATATCTCCCCCTAGAATAAAGTAATTTTTGCCCAGGTGCAATTGTAAGCATCGGAAGAGAGTCTCGAGCTCTGCTATAAATAGATTATGTTGGTGCTCCTCAGGTGCGTAGACCGCAATCGCATACAAACCCCTTCCTTGCTGAAGGGGTATGCGTACGATACAGGCTTCCAGCACCCGGAACCTGCGCACTTCTCCACTATATATAACTTTATGAGGGATCCCTTTTCTAATAAAGATCGAAAATCGGTCGATGTGGGTTGTTGTGGACGGCGATTCTTCAGATCTGTATTCTGTTAATTCGGGGGTGCCCCAAGGTTCTATTTTTGGCCCCAACCTTATTTTTACTTCACATAAATGATTAGTTGGAGACAACGGATTACAAAGTGTTAAGTTTTGCGGATGATAGTACACTTGTTTCCTCCTTTCCGAGTGTTCTGCCGATTGGTGCATCAATGTCGCACCACCTGAGATGTAAACAGATTGACTCTCTGAATCGGGATCTAGATAAGGTCCTGCAGTGGGGAAGGGCCAATCTCGTCGACTTCAATGCAGCGAAGACACAATATACAACATTCACAAAGAAAAGTGGATCATCGGCCCCAGCACCAGCTGATGATGAATGGCCAGGCCCTCGAGGCTGGGGAAAGTTTGAAATTGCTCGGCGTCACGGTCTGTGGGAATATATCATGGTATAAACACGTATCGAGTATCGCCAGGTCAGCCTCAGGAAAACTGAGCTATCTTTTTGGAGCTAAGAAATATTTTGCTCCGGCCCAACTTATTCTCCTATATAAATCCCACATTAGACCCGCGCTCGAATATTGCTCTCATGTTTGGAGCTCGGCTGCTAAACATACCCTCGACCTACTCGAGAGCATACAGAGACGAGCGATCCGCCTGATCGGGGACTCGGCGCTGACATCGAGACTACAGCCGCTATCACATCGAAGGCACGTAGCCGACTTCAGTCTGTTTTACAGATATCACGGGTACTGTTCTTCGGAGATTCGTGGTATTGTTCCACGCAATTCGGCTTATATGCGCTCCACAAGACAATCCGACGGATCGCACCCGCTTGTGGTTCATCTTCCGACGGCGCGAACGTCCCTCCATCAGAACTCGTTCCGTTACAGAGCGGGGAAGCTGTGGAAGTTCCTTCCCACGCGAGTGTTTCCGATGCGTTACAAGCTGCAACTGTTCAAAAAGAACTGCAACAGTTATATGGTGGCATCTCGGGGCGCCCACTCGGCGCTATAGGTTCGCTTCTCCCGAGAGAAGTGTAATAAAAAGAGAAGTATGAAAAAAAAAGGGATTCATGTTAGACGTCAATTTGAGAAAGACAGATAAATATGTATAGGGAGTCGTTCTTCAGTTGAATGAAACAACCACGGAACGCAAGTTACGTGTTTCCTCGAGGATATTATCTGCATATGTTGAGTTATTGTGATGTGGAGCTGTTTGTGGATTGTATAGATGGTTGAAACGCCTTTCCGAAGGATTAAATTAAAATCTGAGTTGATCTTTGTTGTCTTCAATTAATTTATTTGTTCTTCCCATTCATGGGTTGATTATAATCTAATTTACTTCGTTCAATTTTCCTTTAAATCCATTTATTTTGTGTTTCGATGTTTTAATTGTTTACAACATAACTTCACTTGGGTGCCATCGTTCCAGAATGCCTTCTGGATCGGTGATCAAATTACCCTCTTTTTTCTTGCAGTAAGTGCAGCGTGGTGTGTACTGCGTCATACTGCGGATTATTTGGTAGAACTTCCGCGCCTGGTGCGGACCTCGCGCTCTACTTTTCTCTATTTCACAGACAAGATTTTTTTCCCAGGCACTTTTCTTTTGGCTGTTGATGGCGAAATTCAATCATTTTTACCATGTTTTTACAGCTCCACTTCAGTCCCTCATCGTGCTTGATCTAATTTAGCTACGCTTGCCAATCCGGATGGGTTACACCAGCTCTTTTTCAGAAAAAAATATTACCATGTATGTAATACCAATTGGCGCAAGGCTAGTAACCTTGCCCGGAAAAACAAATTATTATGGAAGATTTAACAAGCCTCGGACTTGTTAAACAAGGCCAAGACCGGATCCCGGTTGTAGTGCCGATGATGATGATGATGTAATACCAATATTACATCTTGTGCAAATTACTGTGTAAAACCGATGCTAACAATTACGAATATGTGAATTTCTGCATCAAAGCGAAAAAATCACTTCGTCGTTTTTAAGAACTGTCACATTTTCTTCCCTTTGTTCAATCGTGTTGTTGTTCTTGATCGCTGCTAATCTCCTTTGTTCTCGACCCACGTTATAGTGGCTCCTCCTCTGTCCAGGGCTTTTTGTGCTGTTTACGATCAAGAGCTGTTGTACTGTTCTCTTGAATTCGCCCCAAATGTTTCTTATGTCACAGCTCAATGCGACCCAAACTGGGCTCAGCGGTTGTGATAGAAGCTAACACCTCGCGTTTAGAGGGTGGAGAGTTATTTTAAGCACGTTATTTTGGGGCACCCTCATCACCACTAGTTGCAGCGTGCAACAGCATACATTTAACATCAATCTGCATTGATACTTCTTTTGACAATAATTTTTAAGTGCACATATTATAAAAGAATTCTCATGAGATATAGATGTCTACCGAAAGTGTGACGATTTCAACAGATTACGTTCACGCAACCACAGTGAAGAGAACAGCACATAAAGTGGATAGAAAAAAATCACTAGCATAGTATACCAGAGCACTAACGTAGCAATCATAACTTATGCAGCGAGTTGGGACGTTCTTGCATACACGTGGTCTGGTACATCAATGTTTTGGTTCTAAACTTTTCTGGTCTAGATTCGAATCAGGTCCTTCACAATTATCACAAAACGCAATAGGCGTACCACGTGGTGTTGACTCTGAACTCAAAGCTGTTTTATAAACATGCGTCAGAGTGTCGCTACCAAAAAAGCATGATTGGTTGTAAAGCTATCGATGTAGTCGATACTTCTCCTATAGCCAAAGAGCAAGTCATGTGCATTTTTGATCCCAACATCATTAAGGCATTTCACGATTTTAAATTATGGCTGGTAGTCAAACTGATGATCTATTCAAAATGACCATTTCCCTTATTTAGTGGCTGTGATCTTGAAAAACCTGTGGGGTTCTAGAGTTTATTCAACCTAATCCACAATGCTTTCTATGCGACCATAATAATGACAAACTTTATTATATATTTACAACATTCAGGCCTATTCCGGAAGCTGGTTAGTGTTCACCAAAAAAGTCCATTGCTCGTGTCATTAGAATGTTTAAATGCCTATAGAGTTGTCTGTGTCTCCAGTCACATCATCAACTAATTCCAGTTTCTACCGAAATTAGTTACAGTACAAAAATTGAAACAGAAAAAAAGAAACGAATCAACCCGAAGAAAAGCTCCGTTTCCACCTCTCTTATATTCATTGTTTATAAACAGATAGTTTTAGTGCGGAGCTTTCTAGCAAAAACCATAAAATAGTATTAAGTGCGTGTTTCATCATCCCCTTTCTAAAAGTTCTTCTCCAACACACATTCGAATTTTTTTGTCAGCTCTCCAGCTTTCTTGTTTTCTTTTTCGATAGGGGAACAAACAGCTCAACGTATTCAGCTAAAAGTGATCTAATAAAAGCTCCGAAATAGTAACACATGTAACCCTGTCACAAGTTCTAGTAGATCTCAACTTCCATTTCTATTTCGCAAAACATCTGTGCACGTAAAAATATTTGCAACCTTACGAAAAATATGAGAGAAACAAAAAGGGGGAAAGAAGAAACAACACGAGACGCCCCTTTTGCCGATCAAGGCGATTTTTTTGGTCAAAATGAGTCACAGTCAGATAAATTCGAGACCTAGGAGGAAGCTAGGAAGGGGGGCGAGAAAAAGTTTCGTAAAATTCAAGGCCAAAATGTGAACGGCCTACTTAAGAAAAAGATACTACGCCATAGGCACGGGTTGTGGGCCTTAGAAATGGCGTTGCTGCTTTTTTAGTTTTGGTATCGCAAATCGAATGATTGGGGACGGGGACTGTAGAGAGTCGTATGATCTCTGATGTTGGGGTAATATTGTCAAAATGCTTTGGAGGACTGTGAAAGACGAATGGGCAGTGTGCGTGAACGACGGGTAACCTGCGCAATAGAACACCATCGCAACGAGATATGAAACATGGAGCACATGGCCCCATGGAAGGCCTTTCAATGCTCGCCGTGTATCCAGCTGGATAACGACCGGTGAGTGCGACTGAACTTCTGCCACAACTTGCAACGAATGTAACAGAAGTAACGAATCTTTTTATTGTTTATCTTTATATATAGTATATACACATATATATTTATATGGAATCTTCGGAACGCAAAACCATGTTTATTAAAATTCCCGTTGTGGTTTATGCGGGTACCCGAAATCACCTTTAATTTTTATAGGACATTCTAACGTTTAGCCATCTTGTCGCCTCAGACAGCGGGACTACTAAACACTTAATTTAAGGTCAATTTATAAAAATTAATTGTTATTAAATAGTCGCGAAAACAATAGCCGGGTGGATTGACACTTTAAAGATTCCATTAGTCTTGGGAATAGTCTTCAAGCGGTAGAGAGTGAATTAAGTGAAATTGGTTTGTGGTGGTTTGGAGATTTAGTTTCAAAATGTATGAATCTCGGTGTTGTGACTTAGCTAATTGGCTCGGATATTTGAATAATGGTGAAGCTTATGCTTGGGAAGTTGTTGCTGAAGCCATTCCCTTACAGTATGGTGCCGTTCACCCCGTTGTCTAGTATTACTCTCATTCCCCAAAGAGAATGGGAAGATAAACTATAAAAGCTAGTAAAACAAAACAGAAAGCAATACAAAAAGCCAACAACACCAATTGACGTGTTAGAGGCTTGAAAAA
Source organism: Microdon myrmicae (assembly GCA_963931805.1). Lineage (NCBI taxonomy): Eukaryota > Metazoa > Arthropoda > Insecta > Diptera > Syrphidae > Microdon > Microdon myrmicae. Next base: position 16,864,916 of record OZ007502.1, read on the forward strand.
TCTACGCGTGATTGTCTATTAACGACGTTAAAAATAGTTTATGACAGTGTGCATTTAAAATTCTTTTAAGTCATTTTATAGCCTGCGAGAGGCTCGTATTTGGGTAGTAATATTCAATAAGTCCTTGGAAAACGTATCTGAGTTTGACGGCCTTTGAGTAGAGTTCAACGAAAACGGTTATGTAATGTGAATTATCCCACTCATCTTAATGTCTGGTACTTCTTCTCTGATTCTCCGCCATCATTAAAGAAGTATATTTTTCTAAAATTACGATCTACGATGGCTGAGAATGGACACTCGTGTGAATTACATCAGCATATTAAATATTTTACTCTTAACAGTGAGAAATTTTATTTTTTAATGAATTAAACTTAACACAGACCTTGACTATGTTCCAATGACCTTAGTTTGCGTCTTACATCTAGCTTAAAGTCATCGTAACCCTAAGAAGTGACAATGCATGGGGATTTAATACCCAGGGTAGTCTAAGTGCTGGAGTCTAGGTTGAGCGGCATAAAGAGGTTGTTTACACCGAGTTTTTTGGAAGAGCAGATATCGACTATTCATGTGATTCATTCATTTAAGCAATGTCCGAAAAACGAGCCCATTAAGGGGTTAGGCCACGCTGAAGGCACGGGGCACCCATTGTTTTTTTTTTTTCTTGACGCAAATATAGGGTAGCGGAAAATTAATCACCCTTTCGGAAGATAGTATAATTTTTGGAAATAGCGTCGTACGTCAATCATATTTGACATTTGTGAAGTAGAAAAAATTCTAAAGGTCGAAATAAAGATTTGCATCACTCAAAATCATTTTTGTTTTTGATTTAGTAAAAAAGTAATTCAAAACAAAATTGGATGATTAATTTTGCGCCACCCTGTATACATATATGGCGTTTCATTTCGATGTATAGATCTTTGAACTTATATAAAACACAGGAAAAATTATATAAAACGCAGCTATGTTTAGTAGGCACAAATGTGACCTTGTTTGAACGGTAATTGTATACCATTCACGTATCATCATCATCATCGGCACTACAACCGGGATCGGGTCTTGGCCTTATTTAGCAAGTCGCTCCACCGGTATCCGGTCCATATCCGAGACTTGTTACATCGTCCATAATAATTTGTTTTCCCAGGCAAGGTTATTAGCCTTGCGCCAACCTTTCTCAGGACGTCGCTGCATGCATCGGTTCACTACTTGGCGGGTGCCAAAGTAGCTATCCAGGGGTGTTGTGGCGGTTCCGCCAAACCCCACGGTTCACTTACCTAAAAAATCCCCATAACTTCCATCCAGTCTGTATCAACTTTCTGCTAATGCAATCGCATTAAGTACCTGTAAAAGCTTCACGCAATAAAATTCACCAAATGTATTTACCTAAATGCTCCTGGAAGAGAAATCTTACCTGCATTCATTTATTCGAATTCATTCAAAATTCCTCTTAAGAATTCTGTTCGAAACAGCATATTCCTGAAAAGAAAAGTTATCGGTTCACATATAATGTAACCGCATAGTCAGGGAATTTTAGCCTTGAGTTGGCTATTCCCAGCCTAACATGTGTACAACTTGTCTTACACACACATCCATTCATTGTCCAACTGCCAAGCAGCCTCGGGCAGCTTGTTTGTTCAGCTGGCATATACCCGGCCATGATGCCTCGCACTTGCCACAAACTAATTATCCAGCATATACAGATGCAAGCAATTCGTTTTGGCCACCGACCAAAGATACGACATACAATTTTCATTGTATAAAGTATCGCAACCATTAGCAGCTTTCCCAATGTCTATTCGTATATTTACACAAGGGCATCACTCATCTACGACTTTTATAATGCCCTCGTCTCATCTTTTCTATTACCACATTTCTTCGAAGTATCGTCGCCTATTTATTTAGACGCGATGTACTTCATAGACAACGATCTTCTCGATCTCTTTGTCCTTGCCGCCTACCTGCTTTGTTTTGCCATTGCCTCCGCGCATATGTAAACAATCTGATCTCAACGATCGATCTCATACACACCACCATGATCTGCATTACGAGATCTGGTTCTCTGTTCCCACAAGAGAGACTTTACGTTTCTCTGGTGGTAGGTAAATCTTTTCCCTAGTGGAGGGAAATACTTTTTCTCTCAGGGAAAATGCCCCTAAAAATTTCCCTCGTACCGAATCAGATCTGCACGAGATGATTATCGCGGAGTCGTTTTCCACCCGTTGACCACGGTAGTCACATGTCGCTCCCACTGTCTCTAGCGCTGCAGACACGCGATAATACCCGGAGTCGTGAGAGGTGTTTCGAACTTTTCGGTTTCCAATTGTTTGGCGAGTTTGTGCCGCAGTTTGTTTGAGATAGTGAAAAATAATTTATAACTGCGAAAAGTAACTTTATTTTAAAACAATGAACTATAAATTGCTGTTGATCGGTGCACTCTTTGCACTGGTCGCCATAGTCGTTGCTCATGTCTCCACAAAACATAACCCAATTAAAGCACCATTATTACAAATAAAAAACATTAATTAATTAACCAACAATCGAGTGTTTTATTTTTATTTGTGTGATTGTGTTAGTGTTTTGTGGCGGCGTTTCGTTCCTTTGCTCGGCGGAACTTTAGTAACAATCGGATGGGGATAGGGTGAACCGAGTGTCCGTGTTTGGCACAATACTCCTAATCCCCACAGTGTCACGTGGAGACTGCATGTCAACTTGGATTGAACAGGGACGAGGATTGTCCTGGCCTTCGGCGGGTTCAGAGCAGAGATTTTGCCCTGTATGTTCGCTCCCAACCCCCCACCATTCACGTATGATATGGTTTCAGGCGTGACTGCTTCAGTTGGCGCGATAATGCCCTAATCTGGAGGTCCAATTTTCAACCATTCTTCTAAGCATTTGGGGTCGCATTTCGCTAATAACGCGTGGAATATTATTGTATATACTTGAACGAACATGTACCGGTATTGTCTAAAGCCCCCAAGTCTTGCCAGATATTGGGGCATATACAATTCTACCACGCCATATGGTTTATTCTCTGCTCTGTTTATTCCTCCACTCTTTCATGTTCAGTATCATTTCGAAGGTCCATATTCCTAGTCTAACTGCGTTTCATTAATGTGATGCCATTGGCGAAGGCTCTTCTACCGGATAACTATGAATTTATAAGCACTGGAGTTTTTTGTATACAGTGCTCTCTTGCTTCCATTTTTATCAGCATTCGATCCATAGTAACCGCGGTTGCTTCAATGGACACCGTTTTGTAGACCCTGCAGATACTCAAGTTTACTCTTAGTTCGGATTTCATGAACTCGATGTATGAGTTGATGGTCGCTGTAGTCTATACAGGGGTTGCATATAAGAAAGTCAATTTGCCACAGAGGTGAAGAGCACGCCATCCGATCTTTTAGGACTGCATTTAATCCCTCCTATGTTACCAGAACAGAAAATGGCGCAAAAATGCTACCTTATTTCACAGGTAGCTGGTAGAAATTTGGGCATTTGTAGAGACCATTAGAAACTTGATCGGCTAATTGATTCCTTCTCTTATATTCCGATCAGCTAAACTGCTACGGAAGCCTACCGACCGGGCAGTTCCTAAATAAATGGGATTTTACACTTTGGTTATCTTTTTTTGTCTTTGCTGGCCACTTTCTGCTTTGGTCTCTACTAGTTCCACGTTTCCACTCCAGTCTTTGTTAGACAGTCTCGAATCGTAACTTGATTCAATTTTAGGACATATCTTAGAGCTTCTTTGCTTTTGGAACGATTGTTACATTGTCCGCTACTTCAGGTAGCCTATGTTTAGCATCCCGTCATACATTACAATTCAGAGGAGTGATCCGAAAACCGACTTTAGTGGTACTCCTATTACTCTTGTAGGCATTTTAAGCTGTTCTCATGAACAAAATGTCCGTGAAGGAAAAACCAATCGGCGTAAAGCTTAAACGAAGCTTGTAAGACTATTTTCTTTGAATACATTTTTAATTGCGGTTTCTTGCCTGGAATTTTTTAATATAGACATCATCTGGTAATGCTGCGCATCTGGCTATGCTGCGCTTTTGGCCAATTATGTCCACTCTACATTAGGCTCACCACACAATTTTGGTGCCGTGCAGGCAAGCACCATATGGCGTTTTCCGAGCGGACAGGTGGCGCTATGAACATTTTGCTGGGTGAAGAGTCTGATGGTTTTCTAAGTTTACATGAGGATTCATAAAGTCGTGTGATATTTTCTTGGACCAGCCTCTATTTCACGCATTAAAATCCTATCTGTAAAGTTTAAGACAGTGATCGTAAATAAATACTCTGGTACCCCCCAGTCTATGCTGCCACGTGATGACTGTCCAGTACCGCTCCGACTCACCCCGCCACCCGTTTCCCGCCAGCGGTCCTTTGAGAATTCCGCACACCCGGGGGATCAAGTCGATCTGTGAAGTTTAAGACAGTGATCGTAAATAAGTACTCTGGTACCCCGAGTCTATGCGGCTCGTTCACAATGTGGTTGCAACTCAGCCGTAAGTCGATCAATTCCGTCGTTAGAACACAGGGGCAACGTATCATGCCTATCTCTTTTCTATAGATATTACCACGGTCGTTGTTCAACTGAACTTGCTGAATGTGTCCCGTCCCTTCAGACATTTTCCCGCGATACCCGTCAATCTGTGAATGCGCATCAGTTCACGTTGAAACTAAACTTCAGGCGCACAAATAAACATGGAGAGTCATTCTTTAGCCGAACCACACGAATGCGGAATGTTCTGCCTGATCATGTCCTGGCCGTTGTGGTGTGCAGACATTCAAGACCAATATACATCGACACCTCCTTCCCTTATCGATTTCCTCTCCATCCGCTCGCACTGTCCTCTGACATTTAAGGATACTTCGAAATCCCCTTTTGTGCGCGTGGTTAGTGTAAACAAAAAAAAAACAAAAAAAACTAGCCAAGTTAAATGCGCTATTGACGTGTCACTTGATGACTGCCCAGTACCGCTCCGACGCACCCCGCCACCTGGTTCCCGCCAGTGGTCCTTTGATAATTCCGCACACCCGGGGGATCAAGTCGATCGGCAAGTAGAGAGTCTTCCTTTCCAATCCATGTGTTGCTCCAATGAGAGGGTGAGGGCCTCCTATACTTTCTGCACTGTGCTCGACAAACAAATCACGTAATATAAAGCTCCGAGTTTATAGACCATAAGCATGCCGATTGTTTTATACGAATGCGAAACATGGGCTCACACAAAACGGGAACAAAACAAATACTGCCTATTCCAGAATAAAGTCTTAAGGAGTATCTTTGGCGGTAAATATAACGCAGAGGCATGACAATGGAGGAAACTCCACAACCACGAATTGGAAGAGGTATACCGCAAACCTACAATAGTGAGAGTAATGAAGTCGCGAAGATTAAGATGGGCCGGACACGTGGCGCGAATGGGCAACAATAGGACCGTGCATAGAATTCTTGACGGTAAGTCAATGCGAAAGAGACAGACAGGTCGACCGCGACGGAGATGGGAGGTCAATGTTAGGCTTGACCTTGAGGAGATCGAATCAAATGGTCAAGCGTGGAAGAAGAGTGCACAGAACAGGGTACCATGGCGCAGCTGATTCGATGAGGTCATGAATTCCCGGGTTCCTATAGGATAGATATATTCAATAAATACAATAGAATAGATAGCTCGACAAACAAATGGGAAAGTACGATCGTGGTTTCCTGTCCTTTGTAGTCAGAACTAGTCTCTGTACCAATATAAGCCTCTGGGAAAAGCATCTTCTCTTAGGCACTTGGTGTATATTGCACTAAATACTTTCGGCTTGGTTAGGTTACTCTTTTTCAGAACCCTGTTCTGATTTTTTTTAAGCAAACAAACGCACAATAGAGAACTTGCAAGTAGCCTTAAATGAAATGACAGTTCGAGTGGGGAAAGAAGGAAAGGGTAGGGTGAGGAGACATCGGTATATAGCATTTTACAATGGTAGTGCAGAATACGATTCGAACCTGTGAAGTTTCGAACAGGAACAAGCTGTACTCGAAACATGGTAAAGAACAGAATCAATGTGGAATGCTCTGCCTGATCATGTGTTTCCTGGCCGTTGTGATGTCCAGACATTCAAGACCAATATACATCGACACCTCCTTTCCTTATCCACTTCCTCTCCATCCGCTCGCACTGTGCTCTGACATTTAAGGGTACTTCAAAATCCCCTTTTGTGCGCGCGTTAGTGTAAAAAAAAAAAGAAAAAAAAGGGAAATCGAAGAAATGAACCACCAGGGTCGTATACCGTAGCAATTAACATAGCAATTCTACTGCAATAATGAGTAGTTGAGAATAAAAATTTATCTGCTACACGCGGCAGCGGTTTGATGGGTTAGTACCTCGCTTCTTGATTGTTTTTTTCGTGGGTTCAAGTGCCTAACTCACTATAACCCCATCCTATGAAGGGGATAAAATAAAAGCACCGATGCAACAGACAGTGGTCGCTTTCACACGAGGATATGTCAACTCTTGTTAAAGAATGTTTTCTACGCCCTTAGCACTTTTACACACACACAGAAAATAAAAGCACACGTTGTCATAATAAAATACACTGCTTTATTTTCGAAAATAACAAAGTCACTGTACTAACACACAATTAATTTAGTAAACATTACTTTTAATTTTATTTTAAGCTCTGCGGCTTGTTCAATTTAAATTTCACACACGGCACACGACTTTCTTGACGGCACACGTCTAGGTTGACGGGGTACTTCCACTTCGTTTTATTTTTCTATCGAATTTTCACGCGCGGCGGCTTTACCTTTGACTTACGTCCAGGACAACGATTTGTATCAGACTCTTTATATTTTTATGTCCGATGTGGACGATGGTTGCTTACAGACTTTTTTAATTTATGAATGTCCAAACCGGACGACGTTCATACATCGACACCCTTATCTCTCTTTCGGTCGTGTAGACCGAAATATACATCCATCCATTGTTTACTCACAATAGATCCTTTTTGATACCCATGAGGTATGATTTGCAGTAAATTTCTTGAAAATAATAAACATTGAAAATGTTTATGATCTGCGAGATCTGATTGTGTGGATGCGTGTATACAATTTAGAATCTTGTATTTACCCAAGTGTTCATTTATGGTCAACGATAGCAAAGATATTTTGTATACTTTATTGCTTCGTTACCATAGAATTATTCTCTGTTTTGAGCAGCACATTATTTTCTTTGTGCCGTCATGAATTTTTCCCAGATGTGGTATCTGGATTCCATGATTTGCCCGTATATGCATTTTGTAGCTAATGCACTTTTACAGGTACTCATTGGGTTGGATATGTTGATTTGGATTAATCAACATATGGGGCTTCACATGAAGGTGAATCCTGTTAATGGTGGGGGGTGGCCCCCAAAAAGGGTGAGTATTAGGGGAGGGTAGGCGTTGCGTGTAACAATCCTCCCCCCTTTAGAAAATGAGTATTATTCTTAGAAGAGGAATAATACTCTCGAAAGGTTTTTAAAGTGGGTACCGGGGCGTGAACCCTTGCGTGAATAAATGTCAGTGTCAGCGTGCGCGTTTACAAAAATTGTTTAAAGAAAGATGAAAAATTTTTTTTTTGTGTCCCATATTCTGTCATTACAATTGTTGGGATCATTGTATTCTGTTTACAAGATTTATGTTTTTGTTTTTATTTATATATATACTTTTTAAGCATGTAATGCTAACTTTGTTCGCTAGTTTACATAAGAGTATATTTTTTTCCATTTATTTTTGGACGTTAGTTTACATTAATCTGGTTTGTTTTATTGTAGCTGGGTTGTACAATTATTGTTAAAGTGTATTAAGTGACAAAAAAATAATAAAAATAGATACATGTATTATAAAAGTAAAGTTTAAAGTAAATACATTTCAAAGTAGTATGCAAAGGATCAAATAAATGTTCTTAATTTAGTTCGTAATAAAGAGTTATTTTTCTAATATGTATTTAAGGCACTAATATATATATATATATATATATTCTTTTTTTTTTTAACTTAATTGAAGTCAAGGTATATCTATATTTATTTATTTTAAAAGAGAAATCTTACAATAGTAATGTATGGGTAATGTGAAGTATATTCTTGGAAACTTCATAATTTCGGTTTTTTTTTTTTGTATTTTTCCTTGTTAGGAGGACCATTAATTATATGTTAAGTATAACTTTTTGTATAAAATCTGTCTATATATAATTTTGACTTAATTTTTTTTTTGTGACTACTAACTAAAAGGAGAACATATATTTACAATAATAGTACTTATAATTCTAAGAATAATACTGGAGTATTAGTGATTATAATAAAACTTGCAATGATTCTTTTATTTTTCTTATAAATTTAAACAGAATATTCCATTGCAATTATGAAATAAACAGATTGGAGGTAAACACATAAAGTTTCTTTGTATAAAATGTTGGTAGGATTAAGTTACATTTAATTATATATACAGATGTTTTTTTTTTTTTTCAATTTACATGTACTTGTAGAAAAGATTATATTATTGTTTACATGTTTAAAACTTTGGTTTGAGTTTTTTTTTTGTTTTTAATTTATTGATAATAATTATTGCTTAATTTTATGAGGTAAAATATATAATTCTATTATAAGCATTTGTATTACAAGTTCTTTGTTTTACAATTTTCAACTTTTTACTCCTTTCAATTTTGTTCATATTTGTTTACTTTACAGATCTTATTTTATCTACAATATTTACGACACATACAATTCATTTGTGTTCTGCCAGGGAGTCATCTATGATTTCTGAGAAAGGTTTTTGTCCTGGGAAGCAAATAGATAATGTATCTGGATAAGGAAAGGGAATGGGAATATTGGTAGTTCGTTCATCAGGTGTAGTTTGGTTTATTCATAAAATGGCTTCAGACGATTGTTGTGTATTACAACATTTCTGTTGCCTACCTTGATAGTGGTATTAACGGCTCCTGTAATTGATGTAACCACATAAGGGCCTTTCCATATGGGTGTTAATTTCCCCTTCCTGTTTTCGTTTCGTACCAAAACTTTATCGCCCACGTGAAACGTGAAAGGGCGTGTTACACGGTCGTGGTACTGTTTTGACCGCTGTTTGCTAGCCAATAAGTTTCGCCTAGCTATTTCATACATTTTTTGTAATTTGTATTTTAATAGCTTGTGATAACTCTCGTGGTTATACACTGGTTCCGGTGCTCGTTTTAAGTTTGAGGGTACTTCCGGAGTGAAACCATAGAGACAATCCATAGGCGTGAGTTTTGTACCTTCGTGTACACTGCTGTTGTACACGAATGTCGCCGTCCTCAGGTACTGATCCCAAGATTGAGGGTTTTCATCCACAATGCTGCGTAGGTATTCTACGATTGGTCGATGGGCTCTTTCGAGAGCTCCATTCGATTGTGGATGGTATGCTGAGGTTTGTAGTTTTTTAATATGGAGCAGCTTACACACGCTTTTAAATAAGCCGCTGAGAAAGTTGGATCCCTGATCGGTGACTAGACACTTCGGAACACCATACCGAGCAATGATTTGATCGAAAAAGACTTGCGCCACCGATTCTGCCTCTACATTTGGTAGAGCATAGCAATCCATATACCTGGACAAATTGTCCTGAAAAGTTAAAATGTATTGGTTGCCAGTAGGAGTTTGTTCGATAGGACCCACGATGTCTAAGTAGACTTTATCAAAGGGCCTCTCAGCAATGTCAGTCACTACCATTGGCATACGCAGGGCTGGTGAGGACTTCATGGTTTGACATGTTTTGCATACTTTTATGTAGTGCTTAATGTCACGCAACATGTTCCTCCACCAGTAGTTCCTACGAATTTTTTTATATGTTTTAGCCACTCCCTGGTGTCCACCCATGGGAAGGTCATGGTAGTCTTTGAGTATTATTTGGATTTCTTCGGGGTTTGTAATTTCCATCACCCCTATCTCATATGTGCGACTCACCGTTGCATTCTCAGGAGGATCAGTGTCCTCTGGAAGTCCTTGGGTAAGTTTGTCATTTGTATTCGCTGCCTGTTTTTTGGTTTTAGCACGAGTTACAGCATTACATTGCTGAGGGGGTTGTTTTCTAATAGGCATTTTCTTTGGGTGTATGCCTGAAGGTTGTTCCGTTGATATAGGTTGATCAAGGGAATTTTGGGGGATGCGGCTAAGGGCGTCCGCATTTGTGTTGTACTTTCCGGGTTTGTACTCAATCTGGTAGTCAAACTCTGCTAATTTTTGTTGAAATTTTGTTAGACGGGATGAGGGATCCTTTAATTTCAACATTCCTCTAAGAGGTCTGTAGTCTGTGTAGACCGTAAATTTTCGTTCTTGCAAGTAACAACGAAAGTTTTTGGTAGCCCAAACGATCGCTAACAACTCTTTTTCGATTGTGGAGTAATTTCTTTCGGCCTTGTTTAAGGTCCGACTAGCGTAGGCAATAGGTTGATCCTTGCCCACTTCGCCTTGTGAGAGCACTGCTCCTAGTGCTTCATTGCTAGCGTCCGTGGTCAGGTTAAAAGGCCGTGTAAAATCAGGGTAGATAAGAAGAGGTGGTGAAGTTAACAGCTCTTTTATTTTTTCAAATGCTTGCTGGCATTTATCTGACCATGTGAATTTTACCTCTTTTCTTAAAAGGTTGGTTATGGGACGTACTATCTTGGAAAAATCCGGAATGAATTTTCGATAGTAGTTGGCAAGACCTAAAAAGGATTGAACGTTTTTAACTGTTCTTGGAGTTGGAAAAGTCTTTACGCTGGCAGTTGTAGCGGGATTTGGCAGCGCTCCTTTTTCCGAACAGACATGTCCAAGGTAAACCACTTCTTTTTGTAGAAACCTACATTTCTCCGGTTGCAGTTTTAGATTATGTTCTCTTAGTTTGTCGAAGACTTTTTGAAGTTTGCCATTATGGTTTGCCAAATTTTTGCCATATATGACAATATCGTCTAGGTATACAAAACATTCGAGACCCTGCAGTCCGGTTAGGACATGGTTCATGAGTCTTTGGAACGTAGCCGGTGCTCCTTTTAATCCAAACGGCATACGTGTAAACTCATAGTGTCCATAATTGGTGCTGAAAGCTGTTTTTTGTTGGTCTTTGGGGTCTACCAATACTTGATGGTAGCCGCTAGCCAGATCGAGCGTAGAGAAATAACGCGAATGACCGAGCTGGTCAAGTATATCCTCTATTCGAGGCAACGGGTATGCGTCTCCGATGGTTTTTTCATTTAGCTTCCTGAAATCAACTACGACTCTCCATCGGGTTTCTCCGTCGGGGCCCGCTTTCTTTGGAACTACCAGAAGTGGTGAGTTCCATGGACTTTTGCTAGGTTGAATAATATTATTCTCTAGCATTTCCCGCACTTGCTCGTTTATTATCTGTTTTTTATTTTCGGGTAGTCTGTACATCCTTTGGTTTATTGGTGCTTGGTCCTGTACCAAAGGGATTTCATGCATTATTGCATTGGTGTACGTCAGGTAATCGCCTTTCAGATGAAATATGTCGTGATATTCCTGGCATAAACTCACAATGGATTGGTGCTCCTCAGAACTTAGATTTTTCCCTAAATTAAGTTCCTCATATAGTTTCTCCAACCGTGTATCAATTGTGGTTTCACCTGACGATTCATTTTCCGAGTACAAGTATTTTATGTGTTGGAGGGTTGCCACCTCCGAAGGGGTTAACTCGGTTTTATCTGCTGACGTACATACTCGCATCCGGAGGCTTTCGTTATCTCGGATATCCAGGGGAATTAATGAGTATTCCCTGGTGGGCAGTAACTCTACTTTTATCCGGTGAATTAATTTGGCAGTGTCTGTTATATTGAGTGCTGCAATCTTTGGCCTCGAAGCATTGTTTAATATGCAATTCGATAGGTATATTCCTGATTGCATTTCTTTGGGCAAACAGATCACTTCCTCTCGGATTTCTATTGGTAACACAATTACCTTTTGTGAACGTCCTGGTATTTCAACCGGTTCACTCAGAATAACTTCCACTGTTTCAGAGTTTGGAGCTACTGGATCTGTAGTCCTATTTTCTCTGATTATTTCTATAGAAGTGTGAGGCTCTGCTTGTGGGATCGGGGATATTGGGAGCGATGCAGTTTTGCAGCCAGCACTTTTCTTAGAAAAGGCTTTGGAAGAGCTACCAACTATGGGTTGTACCTTTTTGGGTCCCATTGCGTCAATAGTCCTTTTCTCATCGGCTGCCCGTGTTCGTCCTGTTTTTCCTCGATTCCTTGCGAAGGGGATGGTAAAGTGTTCGGAGTTGGTACCCATGCGAGGGAATTCTAAACACTGTCCCGGTCCATCCACTTTGCAATTCCTGGACAGAAAATCGTTGCCCAAGAAACCATCTTCTTTGAGCCCAGGCAGAGAGTGTACCACTTGGAATGAGCATGGCACGTTCTGTGCCAACTCGAAGTGCCCCAAACAGCTGCCTCTAGTTTTCCCTGAACCAAAGGGCGTCTGCAGGGTACATGAGTCTTGGCTATCTATTTGGCAATTTGAGTGAAGCGCGTTTTGTTTGATTATACTGATCTCGGCGCCAGTATCTACTACTAGTTTTATTTCTTTGCGTCGCCCTATATCCAAAGGAAGTTGGACTATGGGGACACGGGTTAGTGGCGCCTGAGAACAGTTAGTGCTATGTGATTTTAATTCGGTCGGGTTGGGGTATTTGAACCCGACCGTACTGAGTTTCCCGAACTATTCTCCCATCTTTGTTTTTGTCGGCATTCTGCCACCGTGTGATTTCGCCTATTGCAAAATTCACAGGGCTTTCTCCAGCTTTGGGAGGGCGGGTTGGTATTTGAGCGCGTATTGCTGGGCTCGGGTGGGTGGGAGCTTTGCGTTGCCCTTATTCGACGGCGTCGTCGTTGAGACCGATTCCTTGGAGTGTCTCGGTTAGAATTCTGATGCCTTACCTGTTCTTCTTCCTCCGACACCAAGTCCGGATCCACGTTGACAGTCAATGTGACTGTGCGCTTTTGTGGATTTGACCGACGTTGATTATTTTTCGGATTTGATTCCCGAATATTGTTGGAGGCGGAAGTCGAATGGCCTGCCTGTTCCCAATTTAATTTGTGGCGGCATTCTGTCCACTTATGGCCTCGTCTGCCACAGAATTCACAGCTGTGTCCTACGCTGTAAACTTTGTAGTTTTGCGTGGGGCGCGCCTGAGCGGAAGTTGATGGTTGAGGGACCTGTGGTGATTGTACCTGGGGTGCTCTTAGATTTGATTGTGGCCGACCGCTTTTTGGAGGCCCATAGTTTCTATATGTTGGTTGGGTTGCGGGTACACGACATTCCCTAATATCATGTCCATATTGCCGACAACCCATGCAGAAAGGCGTATTTCTGCGTTTTAGACACTCCTCATAAACGTGTCCCTTTTTCTTGCAGAAACTGCAAGTTATGCGTGCATCCTGTGGAAAGGGAGAGCGGGTGCCGCTGAACTGAGCTGGTATTGCCTGACTTTCCCCAGGGTATGCAGCTGGAGCCGATAAGTTTTGTGTAACCGCCTGTGGGTTTATCGAATTCCATCCAGTGGCAAGTGGAGAATCGACTGGTGTTCGATTTACTGCCACCTGTGGGTATGAAACAGAGGCAGAAGGAGCGTTGACCGGTACACTGTTTGATACAGCCTGTGGATATGGAACAAGGGTAGAAGGAGCGTTGATTGGTACACTGTTTGACACCGCCTGTGGATATGTAGTTTGTCGCACAGGGGCAGGCAGATCGTAAGATCCTATGTAGTTTTCCTGTGGCTGTGGAGCAAATTGCACAGGGGCGTGGGGAGAACTTAAATAATGAATATTATTTGTATCCTGAGGATATGTGCTATATTGCACATGAGGATAGTGATTGAGTCGTGGGTAGTTTAATTGAGTCATATTTTCAGATTGGTTAGGGACTGGAGGTCTACTTTGGGTGGAGTTATACAACCGTATCATTTCCTGTTGTGACTTCTCCATCTGGATTAATTTCTGGGCCAAACCGTCAAATGTGTCATCACCGACCAACACCATGAATTGCCTCAGAAAAGGATCTGCAGTACCACCTTTCAGAGCGGATTTCGCTGCTAAGTCTACCTGCAGCTTGAACGTAGCGCCGTTCACCAGGCCGTACGTTTTATTTGCTGCATTTTGGCACTGCGCCATGGTTTGCCTTAATCTTGAGACGAAACCATTCATTTCCTCACCAGGAGCCTGTCGTGTTCCTCGTAGTTGGTTCAGCAAGTCCTCGAACGACTGTTGTGGCTGTTGTGAGCTTTCGAAGAGTTTCTCCAGTTCTTCTATAGACTCTACTGACCTAGCGGTGACCAACTCATAGGCATCGCCAACCAGTCGTGTGGGCAGCAGTTGGAGAAACACCCGTTGTTCCTCAGCTGGCAAACAACTTATTGCTCTCCTGCAGCTACTTACGAACGCCTTAAGTTCGCTTGCTGCATTTGGAGTTCTAACACCTGAAAAAATTGGCACCGCCCTTGCCAGCAAATCCAAAATACCTCCTAGATTCACCGAACTACCAGGAAACGAGGGGGGAACGGGAGTGGACGCGACAAGTGGGATTTCAAAATTAGGTTGTTGGGTCAGACTTTGGGTAAGACTTGTCCCAGGCAGAACATCTATTTTAGTTACATTTAATTTGTTAGATATATCCATTTTAATATTATTATTAATGTTTCTACTTGTAATTTTATTATTTTTTCTTAGTTTTAAGGCTTTTAAGTGACTTACCGACGATGCTGCACTTTTGGTAGCTGCAGTCTTTTTAAGACGTTGTGATCGACGGTGAACTAAATTCTTGCTCTGGTTTCCAGACATCCAATTAGAGTTGGTGTTTTCTGGTGTCCTTGGTGTGCTGGGGTGATGTTATTGTTGTCCTGGAATGCTGGTTGCGATTTTGTTCCCTCGTTGTTATGTCTGATGTGTTTTTCGTTTATCAAACGTTATTTGTGTCTTTATAAGTATGTTTTGTTTGTGGAATATTTTTATGTACATTTCATTCTCACTCTGATACTTTTTGTTTTTTATATGTGTTTTATCGTTGTATGTGTGCCTTATTAAATTGTGTTTTTATTTGTTAGTTACTTTTTTTCACTTTTTTTCGTGTCTGTGTTTGTTTCTGTCTTTTTTAACTATTTATCACTTTATTTATTGTTTATTTTTTACTTTATTTTGTATTTTTCGTTGATTGCCACGGTGTGTTTTTTTTCACTTTTTCTGTTTTTTGTTTATGTGTTCTCTTGAAACACTTTTTTTTTTATTTGGGAGCTCTGTAAGCTCTTTTTGAGTTAAGGGTTTTCAAGCTCTTATGAGTTCTTAAACTCAGGCTTCCTTAAACTCTTCGGCTGCGCCACTTGTTAAAGAATGTTTTCTACGCCCTTAGCACTTTTACACACACACAGAAAATAAAAGCACACGTTGTCATAATAAAATACACTGCTTTATTTTCGAAAATAACAAAGTCACTGTACTAACACACAATTAATTTAGTAAACATTACTTTTAATTTTATTTTAAGCTCTGCGGCTTGTTCAATTTAAATTTCACACACGGCACACGACTTTCTTGACGGCACACGTCTAGGTTGACGGGGTACTTCCACTTCGTTTTATTTTTCTATCGAATTTTCACGCGCGGCGGCTTTACCTTTGACTTACGTCCAGGACAACGATTTGTATCAGACTCTTTATATTTTTATGTCCGATGTGGACGATGGTTGCTTACAGACTTTTTTAATTTATGAATGTCCAAACCGGACGACGTTCATACATCGACACCCTTATCTCTCTTTCGGTCGTGTAGACCGAAATATACATCCATCCATTGTTTACTCACAATAGATCCTTTTTGATACCCATGAGGTATGATTTGCAGTAAATTTCTTGAAAATAATAAACATTGAAAATGTTTATGATCTGCGAGATCTGATTGTGTGGATGCGTGTATACAATTTAGAATCTTGTATTTACCCAAGTGTTCATTTATGGTCAACGATAGCAAAGATATTTTGTATACTTTATTGCTTCGTTACCATAGAATTATTCTCTGTTTTGAGCAGCACATTATTTTCTTTGTGCCGTCATGAATTTTTCCCAGATGTGGTATCTGGATTCCATGATTTGCCCGTATATGCATTTTGTAGCTAATGCACTTTTACAGGTACTCATTGGGTTGGATATGTTGATTTGGATTAATCAACATATGGGGCTTCACATGAAGGTGAATCCTGTTAATGGTGGGGGGTGGCCCCCAAAAAGGGTGAGTATTAGGGGAGGGTAGGCGTTGCGTGTAACACTCTCTACATAAACAGGAATTAATACATTAATGCCCGGGTATATGGCGTTGATGAGTATGTCGATATTTTTTTTTCAACTTCTACGGTATGATTCACTCATCCAGGATGATGGAGGGGATCAGCCGGGGCTGCCCTTTGTGAAGGAATGAAGTAAAGCTTGGTTTATTATGTACAGGGCACTTCAGGGTTGATGGTGTTTTGCGAAGCAGTGAAGTTCGTGATTTTACGCCACGAAAAGGGTAGAACTAAGTATCAGACTACAGTCGTATGTACACCAAGATGTAATAAGTCGCTATGTTGGCTAATCGATTGCTGTGTTCATCCTCTGGTGTGCAACTCTGATTTTTTTTCAGTTATTTTGATTGCGAGAGCGTCTAATGAAGTTTCAATACAAAAGCAGTTGGTTTCCACACTTTTTCTGATAGCATTATTTCTAAAGTGGAAGACATGTCCCATATAGGAGAAAAGTTTGGGCAAAGCAAGGGCAGGAGTATATCTTTAGTGTAGTCAAACTGAATGACCATGTGATTACTAACCCTCAGTGGTCTTATATTTTATATATAAGGTATTTAAAGATACCCCTGTACTCGACCTAATTTAAATAGCGCGATTTGCCCAAGAATTTTGCTCGAAAAAGTAATGGAATAAGCATTCAAATAATAGAAATGAAAATTCCAAGACCCCCAGGTGAATAAAGCATGCTGCGAACCTGAACTGTTCGTTTGATTAAGGACTATTCCGATCGTAAACAATGTCATTTACATAAGAAACATTTTAAACTTTTAGATAACACTGGTAAAAATGTTGTCCGTTGAATTTGAATCGACTTATACATAAGTTCACTTGTTGGGCTCTTTGTTTTTTAGTCGATAACAACTGGCACATGTTTCTATGCACACATAAGTAAATTGCCTTAGATAAAATAATGTGTATCACTCTCGCATTGTGACCAGCTTTGATGTGTTCGTTTTGCAGAGCGTAACATCCAAAAAGCTACGTGACTGAAAAGATAGACGATAATTATAAAAAGTTCCAGGTGTTGGGGCAATGACAGGCCCCCTAGCAACGCTTAATATGAATTTATTATTCCCACTATACGATCACATGAACCTTCCAAAACGTTAAGCGACTACATCCGGTGATAATAACATTGGAATTCCATATCGCTACTCGGTGGTGTACCCTAAAAAGGAAGACCATTGCGTCGAGTTTCGTGGCAAACAGCCACACAAAACTATTGGCACACAATATTCGATGAATGAACCGCGAGAAGGATATGAATGACTCCAAGAATCCCATCTGAAATGGGCTCCTATTGGTGTTCGGCACGCCTTGAATCTTAAAGCGAATATCGTAAGCTGGGCGCTTGCGCCTCTTTCTCTCTGCACACAAACTTATTCATGTTTAGCATTCGCACAAATGGAAGAAAACACAATCTTTAAATAAAATAAATATCCTCTTCACCATGGGAATATTAACTTGTCACTACGACTTGAGGTATTTCCTCTTCTTCATCAGTCCAGCACTCACTCGCCCCAGTGTAGCGAGTGTCTTTTACTGCGGTTCCTTGATGATGACCACAACCGCCATACGGCCATACAGGGCTATCTGATTATTGGTCCTGCTAGTGTGTAGTGCTGTCTTACTAGTTCTGCGCTAATCTATTTGCTAAAATTGTGTGCGTACACCTTGCTACAGCCGCTCCGTGTCGATGTAAAAAAAACAATAATAATAAAAAGAAAAACAGGAACGCAAAACCCATCGTGAAAACGATTTTCATTGTACAACGCACGTTTGCAGGTATTCGTCAAGTCATTGAGCATGTGTGAAGCAATTTTAAATTTGAGGACAACATTTCAGCGAGGTTTCCAGTGTCCGGTATTTGTGGGGCGGATACCCGATAGGAGGACAATACGAAGACGGGAATTTCCTTCTGTCTTTCCCAGAAAGTTGAACTTACTCCGATGTCCGCCAACTCGTGCTTCGGCTCCTCCATTTACCGGTCTATGGTAGGACCGTCACCAGTGTCCGTGAGTTTATTTGCCTAAGCAAAATGTAAAATTCTAGGAACACATTCTTTGACGAAAATAAAACATAAGTACACGCAGCGAAATCCAAGTTATAGACAAATGTGTTGGTATCTTCCAAGGAATTATGATGAATGCTGTAGGGGAAACTACTTCAGACTACTCCTGCGTTGTTTGGCTCTGTATCCGACAGTAGATTGGACAAGTCGCAAATGATATGCGACAATTAATATTGGCGAATCTCGTAAGAGCCCCGCGATATTATTGGTATGCTAGTCTTCCTCAATATGTTGCAGATTGGGAAGTCAACAAACTATTTATCTTGTCTCTTCTGCACGTTCTCACGCTTCAGGCAAAAATTGAACAGGCAGACCAAGGCGAATTGCTTTGTTCAATTGTATACCTAAGCAGTTCTTTGAACTAGCGACTGGTCAATGGGGAGTAATATGATAAATTTATGGAGTTTGTTCAGGTTTTATGTCTTTATTTTTGACTAAAAATTGGGATTAGCTCAAATAGAAAAAGAAAAAATGAAGGATAAAGACAACATACGATCGCACTCACTCTCATTAAAAATGAAACACTACACACACTTCTTGCGACACTAAAAACTTTCTCTTTACAATTTTTTTACTAGATTTTACGCATTTGAATTCCGTACAAAAACCATCTCATCAGCCAAACAGCACATTATTTTATTCCTCTTTGCTTTTCTGGCACAGCAACGATTTTATCTAAATTCCACATATCTCCATTTAATCAGCAAACTTATAACAGGAATAAATTCCTTTCCTACATAAAATTAAATAATCCATTATCATCATCATCGGCACTACAACCGGGATCCGGTCTTGGCCTTATATAGGAAGTCTCGAGGCTTGTTAAATTTTCCGTAGTAATTTATTTTTACGGGCAAGGTTATTAGCCTTGCGCCAAAATTAAATAATTATTGGGGAAAAATTGAAGTAATGTTGCGAACAAGCACAGCACAACCGGGACAAATATTTTTAACCATCCGCAGTCATACAAACGAAATATAGGGTGAGCTATAAATTTTTACAAATGGCAAAACTTGATTTGTTAAAAACGTGCGCGAGTGGCGGGGAATTGGGCGTCGCTTCATGCAATTTGCCCTCTAACGGTTTTTAAGAAATCAGGTTTTGCTATTTGTAAAAATTTATAGCCCACCCTATATTTCGTTTGTATGTATAAGAAATCAACTGTTGACATTTGCAAAAATTTATGGCCCACCCGATATTTGGCATAGAATAATTTTTCAGTTTTTCTACGTAATTAAAAATGACCGTCTTCCTCGACAGTTTAATCGGTCTCTAGGTTTTATATGTAAAACACGACTTCATTTGTCGACCGTTTATGATCATCAATCTTTTTTCGATCGTGCAGGTCGACAAGTAAATTTTCAGATTCGTTTTACCTGATGTAAGGATTGTAATAATCAGGGCGCCCTGTCTACGGATGTAATCTAAACAGATGCATGCATCTTATTGCATTCTGTATTTATTCAAGATTTCCTCGATAGTATAGTGGTTAGTATACCCGCCTGTCACGCGTGAGACCGGGGTTCGATTCCCCGTCGGCGAGCCTCTGGCGCAAGACTAATGACCTTGCCCGGAAAAAAACAAATCATTATGGAAAATTTAACAAGCCTCAGAACTTGCTAAATAAGGCCAAGACCGGTTCCCGGTTTAGTGCCGATGATGATGATGATTTATTCAAGATTAGGTGCAATGATGGGTATTTTTTCGCCCTCTTGAATCTTGTCAGAATTTTTGTTTTTATTATTTGATTTATATACTACAATAATAGTTTGGCGGATCTTGGTCTTGGCCGGTGTTCCGCCGAACACTGTCCACACACAATACGAACAACCTGTTCACCAACAAAACACGGAGAGAATACAGCCACAAAATAAAATACTGTTGAATTGTTTCAGGATATGTTTATTTATTCTCTTCTATTTTTTTTTAGTGTATGCTACTGGTCTGGCCAGAGTTTACAATCTATGTCACTGTTTTATGGTTGCGTCTTTTTCTTTTATCCTACGTTTCACGTTTTAGCACAGTAAACCAAAGGATGGTGAACTAAAATTGGCACACGTTTGAATCCCGCGAAAGTTTCACGATGAAAATACCGTGTCGATCTCCGTATTGACTGTTAGCACTCGGTTTAATTGTTTTTGAGAAGATTGTAATTAACCGTAAGCGAAATTCGATATCCTTACTGAGGATCACAGGCCTGCGCGCGTTGAAAGTGGTGCGTGAACGCCGAATATATGCATTTACGGTGTTTGCCTTTTGGTGGCAATTCAACGGAGGTATTCGAGTTACCTCGCGTATTTAGAAAATCGAAACTTCCGGTTGAACAGTTTCTTTCTCTTATGTTCGCGTCGCTCAGCTCAACCCTCGTCGAGTTCTCTATGTGGACTGTGGTAACTTCTCTGGGGATGATTCCATTAACCCCACAGTTTTCCTTTCCCTTTCGCTGGTGGTGACTTTCTATCGATCGAGAATCTTTTCACCAGAGAAGATCGCAATGTTGACTGACTATCTATCGCAATGTTATACCCCTATAGTCGCTGCACACTGTGAAATCTTTCTTCTTATGTATGGTGCAAATTATACCACGATGTAATCTTCCGGCATCTCCTCTTGCTCCCATACGTGCACCACGATCTAATGAATTGCGTGAAGTAACGCTGTTCCCCTTTGTTTGATCAGCTCAGCTGGTTTGCCATCAGCTCCAGGGCTTTATTTGATTTGAGCTTATAGCGTTTGAAATAATAGTGAAGAAGAACGTGTGATTCGAACTGACGCTATGACAGTTTGAATCACCAAAAATTGAACCTAAGCGTTGCCCATCAGGCTACTGGCCGATTTTAGATTTTGATTTTCAAAGTCGACTATACTCCACTGATGTGAATTGTTATGTTATCGCCGTATACCAGGCTCTGATGTATTTTCTTATTCGATTTTCGTTCGGTGTTCCTCACTATTTTTGCTTATGAATTGTGTGTGTATCTGTTAGAGACGCCACAAGCTATCTAATGGCTTTTAATGTTTCCTCAATGCTTGGTGGCGGCAGCATTTGGTCTTGTCCTTGCATTGGTAGAGCCTCCAATTCTTATGTGAACTGACCATTTAGCAATTCATTGAAGTGCACTTCCCATCGCTCCAGGATGCCTTCAGGATCGCTGATCAGATTACCATCTTTATCGTTGC
Source organism: Microdon myrmicae (assembly GCA_963931805.1). NCBI lineage: Eukaryota > Metazoa > Arthropoda > Insecta > Diptera > Syrphidae > Microdon > Microdon myrmicae. The sequence goes on from OZ007502.1 coordinate 16,886,489, forward strand.
AGTAAGTGCAGCGTGGTGTTTACCGCGTCATACTGCGGATTATTTGGTAAAACTTCCGCGCCTGGTACGGATCTCGCTGTCTACTTTTCTCCCAATTCACAGACAAGGTTTTTTCCCAGGCACAGGGAAACTGTACCAACAAGATAGTGATCCAACTCGACGTTGACACCTCGGTACGTTCATACCGTCATCTGGTTCGAGGAGTGAAGGCGATCTATCAACACGTGGTCATTTTAGTTGCGAGTGGCTTCATCAGCTGATTCCCAGGTGGCTTTATGGATATCTACGCGGACCCAGTTCTTTGATGCTGCCAGTTCGACGACTCGTAGTCCATTGTCATTAGTGTTCTATGGCATATACTATGGGAACCTGCGTAGTGCCTGAAAACCGGCCCCGACCTACTTTCGCATTCAACTCATCAAGAACGATTTTCGCAGCGTATCTGGGGCAAGCATTGAGGACCCGTTCGACGTTCTCGTAGTATTCTTCTTTTTCGTCGTCAGCGGACTCCTCTGTAGGTCCGTGGACGTTTATGAGGCTTATGTTCTTAAATTTGCCTCGCAAGCGAAGAGTGCATACCCTTTCGTTTATTGTATTAAAGCTGATGATGGCATGCTTCAGTTTTTGGCTGACTAGAAACCCGAGTGGATCGTGTTTTGCATGACAGCTATAATAAACGTCATACTCGATTCTATGAATAACACCACTCCCCATCCATCTCATTGTAATGCTGTTATGTCAGCCTTATATTCAGTCAGGGCATCGGCTAGCTGCTGTGCAGCTCGACCTCTTTGTAGTGAGCGCAAGTTCTATGAGAAAATACTTAAATCGTTTAGCCATCTTCGTTTCCGTGGTCGTCGTCGTGTATCCAGGCCATATCCGAGGTTAGTTGAATCTTCCATAATAATTTGGTTTTCCGGGCAGGGTTATTAGCCTTGCGCCGACCTTTCTCAGGATGTCGCTGAGTGCATTGTTTCACTACTTGTCGGGTTCCAAAGACGCTATCCAGGGGTGTCACGTGGAGACTGCATATCAACTTGGGTTGAACAGGGACAAGGATCGTCCTGGCCTTCGCCGGGTTGAAAGCAATCAAAGACTTTGCCCTTTATGTTCGCTTCCATCCCCTCACTTCCAATTTATAGTATAGGAGGACCGGCATTGGTTTTTCTCACAGACGAGACAACTATGTACTCAGTTTCGCCTTTATTAATGCGCATTGTCAGTTTTCGTTTCCCGAGTTCAATCGCTGTGGAAAGGCATTATGTAAAGCCCTATATTTTATCCTGTTGACCTCTGCACAAGCTATCACTTAAATGGGTTTACACAAGACTTGTACTTTTTGCTATTGTCCCCGCAATACAGTATTTAATATTCTGGTATACTAAAGACCCGATCCATGTATAGTTCGCCATTTATCTGTCAGTATTTATCTAACCCTGTCAGATTTGCGATTTCTTCATATCGTTACGGTAATGCTGACTTTATGGTTGTTGTCGGGGTTCCAAGGAACGAGGAGTTCTAAGTCAGTCAAATGACACAAATAATGGACAATTTAGTGCCATTCTGGTCTGCCTTGTTATTTATTCTAGTGATGCATTGACAAGCTGCAGTGGTAATTACAATACGAAAAACAAAAAAGGTTGCACGTCCTCCCGAGAGAAATGTCGAAACACGGTCCCCAAAGGAACCAAAAGGAAGAATAGAGCTTAACAGCATTGATGTTTGTGCGTTTATTTTGTGTGTTTTTGAAAATATAGAAATTATGAATTTGATTTATAACTTTTACCAAATTTAGCTTTGAACTTTGTAGAATACCACCTCCAACTATTCCCTTTTTCAGAAATCATACCAGTGCGTTTGTGCGTATCCAAGTTCAACTGACGACTCCTCTATGCAGTTGCAGTAGTTGGGTAATAAACTTACTATTTATGGTATTCCTCTAAAACCCGTAACTAATTTCGGTAGGCTTTGATCTATGCAGTTATTAATATATTTTGTACTATTGATTTGATCAGGGACCCATCCTAAAAATGTCCTTGTAGGTACCACGAGTTGAAAGGAGTTCCAATTCAGTCGAATGGTGGAAATACTTAACCTTTCGGCATATCAAACTTACTAGTGTGACCAATCTGTTGTTCCTCATCCTGTCATTTTAAAATCTATAGATTGATCTAACAGTTTGTTATATCCGTTGATGACATTGGAACCTGCCGTTTCATATTTGGAAATCAGATCCCTGATAAACGAAATGCATAATCGACAAAGAAAAAGTTGGTTTCCCAACAAATCATCTTGATTACGTTCATTCAAGTAAATTCATTGCTAGTCAGTCGTCTGCATTCATTGAGTCCTCGGCTCGTTCGTCAATGAAAAGGGTAGAATTAGCCCAACCACGCAAAGACTGAAATGAAATAAAGACCTTCAAGCATCCCTGGATGCCGAGGCATACAATTTTATTAAACAAAACCAACAAAAAAAAGAAGATAAAGATAAAGAACTAAAATTTTACATTCATAAAAGTCCGAATTCAACGAATAGTCATGAGAAAGAGGCAAATATAAAAACATATGCGTACGAGAACGAGGAGAGACGCTGCGGACCGAAGGCGGTCACAGCAGCCGGCATGATCAACGATCAGCGTAAAGAAAATGCCACCATGGGTAGCGTAGACTTCACTCTTCATTCCCCGGTTACAGATTGGTTATGATTTTCGTCTTTGCTTCGGTTAAGCTGCGCGAATTATAAATAATAAATAATAAATGAGAGGAGAAATATTTTAGCAAATGTGGTGTTCACGACCCCCCACATCCGGTTGTACTACAAGAGTACACGTTCCTTGTGAATAAAAACAGAGGAGAGGAACAGCTGAGGGAACACTATGCCTTACGATCGTAATGATGACGCGTCGCAATCAAATGAAGATCACTATACCCTTGTGTATCCTGGCGATTGTCTACAGGAATGGTTGGGAAAAAATTCAGTGGCGTTCTAGTTGTGTATGTCAAATCGGATTCACTCCTTTTTGGGTTGTATTATTGTGCATGTGTTATTCCATAAGGATCTAATTTGAAAATCATAAAAAGCCGGTCGGGGTATTTCAAGTCGAAGATAGGTCGATTCAGAATTTGGTCGATGCTTTCCTGGCTTTGTGGACAATGGTTTTGTTTTAACATTCATGTGAAAAAAACTTTTATATTTATTCAAAAAATTACTCTTGGAGATTAATATTTTTATTGTACAGCAAGAATATTAAAGAAAACATGTGTGCAGTTCACACCCGGTAGGAGTGAAACCTCCAAAAACCTAAACTTCGAGAGAATGAGACGAATGTAGAGTATCAGGAGTAGGATCATTTTAGAGTTTATTTATTATAATATTGTTACCAAATTTAAAAAATGATTTTATATGTTATCCTACATATATTACATAACATATTATACAGACTCCGAGTTTTCATTTCCAACAAATGACACGAGAGGCTTGTGGTATTTGAAATATAAAATACCAGGTGTATGCATACGTTTTTTTCCGTTTAACTAAGAGATGGCGCCAGCGAAAAGTACACAGCGTGTTAATATGTCATTTTGTTTGTCTGAGATTTAACTACAAACACACACAAGTTGAGTGCGCCAAAAACTAGCGTCTTTGTTTTTTTCGTTCAGTGATCATGTCGAGTTTTGCAGCACGCATTGCTTTTCATATTTAATCAAAAGAAAAAAGGCTGTTGAAAGTCATCATTTGCTGGTAGAATTATATGGTGAACACGCTTTATCAATTAGAGCATGTGCGACATCTTTTCGACAATTTAAAAGTGGTGATTTTACTGTGAAAGACAGTGAGTGCTCTGGTAGACCACAAAAATCTGAAGACGAGCAATTGCAGGAGCTATTGGATGATGACCCAATTCAAACTCAACGGCAATTACAGAAGCATTACATGTTAGAAGAAAAAATCAGCAGACGTTTACGAGCAATGGGGAAGATCAATACCAGTTGTATGCATACATTTTTTCCGGTTTAACTAAGAGATGGCGCCAGCGAAAAGTACGCAGAATACAGCAAAACTAGTGAAAGACACCTTGAAATCGCTTGGGTGGGGGACATCCTTCTGCACCCACCGTACTCCCCAGACTTGGCGCCATCTGACTACCTCCTCTTCGCATCAATGGGATACGCGCTCGCAGATCAGCCAGATTTCGAGGAAGTTGGAAAATGGCTCGACGAATGGTTTGCCGCGAAAGACAAGCAGTTTTTTTGGCATGCTATTCATAAATTATGGCGCAAGGCTAATAACCTTGCCTGGAATAAACAAATTATGATGGACAGTTTAATAAGTCTCGGATATGGACCGGATACCGGTGGAGAGACTTGCTAAATAAGGCCAAGACCGGATCCCGGTTGTAGTGCCGATGATGATGATGATTCATAAATTACCCCCCCCCCCCCCCCCCCCCCAACAGTTTTTTCAAGTGTTGCCATTCGCCCACCCGATATTTAGAACGGAGAAGGATTTTCTAAGTGCAGTTTGTGATCCTTTTGTTTTTGGTGTGCCATTTTCATCAGCTGATACTAGCTGGCATCACCCAGTCTCAGCCCATTAGAGACACCAGTATTTTTTTTATTGAGTCTTTCGAAATTAGTGTTGTCTTTCCACTGGTTCAACCTTCGGCGTGTCATTCCTCTTCCACAAATGACACGCATCTTTTCGCACCGTGAAAAATATTTGGAACGGAGAGGGATTTTCTAACTGAAGATTGTGAATAACATGCATCAAAGGATGCTTTGGTTTGCCATTTTCATCAGCTCATAATATTGTTCATTTGGGATCAGATTTTCCTTCCGTTTAGCAATGACGCCATTCTCATTCAAGTTTATTTATTGTCGCTAAGTGTAAACCACTGTTTACCTTCGAATTTGGATTGTCATATAGTGCTTGAAATGGATTGGCTTCCCGAAATTTGGTGGCAGCATCGTGAATTTCATCATCATCGTCCGCTTGTTCATCTCCACGAGAAAGTTTTCGACAAATCTCTATGGTTTTTTTAATGTCTAAGCCAGATTGGAACTCCTTACGACGTTCCAAAATCTGATTTTCGTTTTCGTCGTAAAACCTAATAAATTTCATCTCTTTAAGAATGTCGTTTTCTTCATTACAAAATGGGATGTGCAAAGTCACTGTGGGGGGGCGAAGTCGTGCCGGTGTATGACACGGGGTTCTACTTCGTCCCCACAAGTTCCAAAAGGTCCGCCGTGAAATAAAAAAAAACTGTTAATTTTGTAATTTTATTAGAACGCTGGTATTGGTCCACATGGTGTACTTAAGCTCGAAATCGTTATTGGCAAATGGTTGATTGTTCTATTGTACGTACAAGAAAATATTTGTATTATTTTAACACACGGTACAGGAATTCGCTTAAAGCATAATTATGTAGAGTACAGCGGACTAGTAACGATAAACAACACACATTTACTCACATTTTGTTTATTGTTCGCGCACCGTACCTTGTGCACGGTACGGTGCATGGTGCACTCGACCGACCCCTGGACTGTATGAATTACGACTTGATGTGCGCGCACTCAACGATGGATGATGACTCAATCGAGGTTTGGAATCTGGATCTTGATTCACCCTCGATTCGGTAGTGGTGAATATCCTCTCCGCTAAGGATATGTTTTTACCTACCACAAGAGAGACGTAAAGTCTCTCTCTGTGGAACAGAAAACCAGATCTCGTAATAAGATCATGGTGGTACACATGCATGTGTGTACATTGGTTCATTCATGGGACAAAGCCATGAGAACGAAACTGAAACAAAGAAAGGGAAAAGGTGCATCCATGAGATGTGAGTTCGGCTAAACAAACAAGCCGAATCTCATTGGATGCTAATTGGGTTTGTGTTTGCTTATGTGAGAAGGTCAATGGTAAACGGATCCAGGAATATGTAAGACAAAGGGACCGTTGATGATCGTTGTCTACAATATGCATAGCAGCTGTATTGACAGCCGCAATGCATCATGAACATTGTGCTAATTGGTTTTAGCTTGTTTACCGGGAAATGGTGTTTATGGCATCGCTGGTACGGATAGGTATTCAATTCCTATTTCCATTTGCCTGCGCTGTAGGATTTAATATATGCCTTAAGACGCAAGATGCATATATTAGTTTTTGTCCCTTGGGTATAGGTCGCCAGCCAATGTGTATGTAGCTAGTTTTTATTGTACACATGTTGAGGCTGGGATAAGCCAACTCAAGGGTAAGATTCCCTGATTATGCGGTTGTATTATATGTGAACCGATGAATTTTCTTTCAGAGAATTTATGATAAGTTAGGAAAGAATTCTTATAGGGAATTTGTATGCGAAGAGATCCATGAAGGTAAGGATTCTTCTCTATGAGCTTTTAGCTAAATAAACTTGATCAATTTGATGCGTGAAACATTTAAGGTGTAAATGCGATTGTATTAGCGAACTTATAAGATTGGGTCATAGGGATGGGGGTTCTTTAGGTAAGTAGTCAGTGGGGTTTGGCAGAACTGCCACATCACCATTTCCCTTTTATACTCATTAAAATCTGAGGCTATATCTTAGTTTCTATAACGATTGATGAGTTGGTGCTTTCGACGAATATACATTCCTCGTACACTCACGTACAAACATACCCAGGTAGAACGCTCGGACCAGCGCAAGTATTAGGCAGTACAATGTAGATACTATACTCACTATATAAGGCCGTTTCTCCGAGATAATAAGAAACACTGTATAATGTATTCCATCTCATTCTCTCCCGGGCTAAGTCCTATACGTGTATGTGTTTGCCTTTTTTAGTGTCGCTTTTTCGTTTCATCGAGTTTTAACCACAACGGTGCTAAAGAAGTTTTCATTTCAAAAAAAACATTTTTTAGCACTTTTTTCTTATTCTTCGCTTTTCACGTCTTTTAAAATACTTCTTGTTATCGGGACATTTTGCGCACTTAATGTAACAAATTAAATAAAAATTCTAACGGGATTTTATTACCACGACCTTACTCTAGACCGCAAACCTAACATTTTTTTATTATTTTTATTGTTTTGTACACATTTTTTTAAAGGTCGATTAAACGTCTTACTTCAAACAAAAAAAAACCTTGTATAAAAAAACAAGAGATCTTAATATGAATTTTTAAAGGTTCAGTGTCTAATTTTTTTATAATGAATCGCATAGTTTTTAATTTTTTAAAATCGTTCATATACATTTCGAGAACAAATAATTATATATCATTATTTCGTAAAATGTCTTGCACGGGTTTAAAAATCACTGTTTATAGAAAACAAATTTAAAGTTTGTATACCGAGCTCTCTGATATGAATAGAAATTGTTTCCTATTTAAATGTGACGTGATGTGAATGAATAACTTTATCTACAACTTTCTTTTTTTTTTCAATTTTATAACAAGACTTTGAGAGATTAGTTCTATGATGTTAAAAAACACTTTTAAGTAAAAAAAATCAATTTTTTTTTGTCTAAAAGAGATTCCTTTTAATTGACTATCTTCTGCCGCTTCCGCTGGAACTGACCTTAAACATCAGTGAACACAAAACCTAGTGTTGCTTTCCACCATCAAATCAGAACTTTTTTTGTGCACGTTAAATGAATAATTAATGTACTTATGACATTGAGACACTCATTGTGCGAGCGTTGACAACATATTTTTTCACTTCCTATTTGAAAGTTCTCCATCAGGAGTCGACCACCACATTGGCTGTACTCAACGCTCCCACAACATGCATCGACGAATGTTTTATGAATGCAACAGGTGCCCAAAGCTGAGCAAGAATTTTCTCACTATCTTTAATTACAATTTTAAAATGATTTATCGCTTCCACATGTGTTATTCGGTTCCATGTCATCCTGTCCACCCTTGTGAGATATTGTTAGCCTACTTCCGTTTCGCCAACAACAACTTCTACTTGTTTAATCAGCAGACGAGGATGAGTGATATGAGAATTTCGCGAAATTCAAGGGACGCCGATCCTTGGTGGCAGAACATTTAAAAAAGAATTTCGCGAAAATCCCAACGTGTGTATGTGTCTGTGCCAAAGCAAAACGAACACACTATTCTTGAGGCGTATTGAAAACAACGTCTCTCCCTTGGGGTGGAATAAAGTTCCCGGACGCGCACAGCGGAAGGCGGCGACTAAATACAGCAAATAAGAAAAAGTGGAAACCCAAAAGCATTTAGTGCGTTCAATTAAATTCACGGATTCACACATTATTTCACTTTATTGGCCAAAGAGGAAGGAAGGAGCTGCAAGTCGGAACGAGGAAACTCCAAATGTGAACGAGATTCAACTTAGCACTGTCTTCGGAGGGCTTATTAATGAAAAATTGACGACAGAATGACGACACCATTGGCGACAGAGACTTGTAAAGATCACCACGTTGGCGGGCGGAAGTGATTTCCCACTGGTAGAGACTAAGTTCACTAAACGAGCAGTTGGAAGTCTGTTTTCTGCTGCGCTTTGGCTAGAGTAGTTGCACAGACGGAATGAGGTTTTAAATCGGTTGGAGGATTCCATCTCAATGACATGTGCCTTGATTTGCCTTTTATGATCTTATGGAGGGAAATTAGTTCAATATCTCCATTTTACACCTTTATGAAATAAATTCATTGTGAAAAGCCACAGGTAGTTGCAAAAAAGGGTCCAAACCAAATTCATATCCTTGCGGCGAACTCTGCAGGAAAAATGTGATATTTTCCATTCTGTTCTCAGTCATTCTGCTTTTATTCAGTTAGTTTTTATTTTAGTTTTCTTTATTCACTTTTCTTTTCTGTTATTTCTTTTGATTTTTCACTTGATAGTTTTTTTTTTCATTTTTGCTATACACTTAATAGTACGAGGGTGCATCAAATATAAAGGGTCATTTTACTTTTTTGCTTAGCAACAAGTTGTGAGCTAGATAATCTTGTGCGTGGCTGTTGTTTGGTTTGTGAAGGGAAGGTTAACCAGCTTGGCCAGCGGTCGCGCTCGACTTTACAGTCAGTACAGCCACGAGCGAGCAAGAAGCACATACAACCCTGTGAAAAATTATAGACTCAAACGTAAATTTTCAGTTTTCTTGGAATGAGTAATAAACATTTATGGCTAGTTTTGTGACAAAATATTGTCGACTGACACCAACTCAGGGCTTAATTGGTTTTTTACCAGGAATGGTAATTAGTTTTCTGAGAAAAACCCAAATTTCGTCAGTGAAAAAGTATAAACTCGGTCCCTTTTTTTGATCTCAGGTTTGGTTGTAACGCATAGGTTGGTATAACGCATAGATTGGTATCATCACCATCATCGGCACTACAACCGGGATCCGGTTTTGGCCTTATTTAACAAGTCTGAGGCCTGTTAAATTTTCCATAATAATTTGTTTTCCCGGCAAGGTTATTAGCCTTGCGCCAAATAGGTTATAAGTTCTTGAAAAACAGTGCAGACATTCTGGAGTGATGATAAAGAGATTTTTGTTTTACGCAGTGAATTTGAAGTTCTAAACATGCCTCGTGGGAAACAATTAACGGGCATTGAAAAACAAAGAATAGTCGATTGACAAAATAGTGGAACGACGCAAAGACAAATTGCCAATGACATAAATCGCTCTGAAGGTGTGGTGAAGAATTTTCTGCAAGTCGGTATTAAAAATTACTGAAGAAATAAGCGATCTGGGAGACAAACAAAATTTTCGCCGACGGTAAAACGAGCCGCTCTACGTGAAATGTCCAAAACAGGAGCTTCTTCGTTCCAAATGGTTCGACGTTTTAATTTAGACTGCAATTTTAGCCTCATCAGAAAATGGGCAATAGCCTTAAGCAGCTGGAAGTATCGAAAACGCTTGTGCAAACCGCCACTCCAACAGCGGCATAAAGATGCACGCACTGAATTCGCTGAAACACACATCCAACACAGTGAAATGTGGTCTCATGTGATCTTCAGTTATGAGAAAAAATTTAATGTGAACGGCCCCAAGTGATGAATTGAACACTTCCATAGCTGATACCCAATTCTGATGAGGTTTCTCCAACAGCTAAGCGGCGATCACTTTCAATAAGCTCTCGAACGGCAAGGATGTTGTCATTTGTACGACTTTTCTTTGGGCCTCGATCATGACTTTCGTTTTAAATTACCGTTTATATTTGGTTCTTCCTCGTAATTACATCCTTGCAAAATAACTTTTTTAATTTTTTGTTCGTAAACCCCTTGGCCGTGATATCCCCACCTTTGCTCTAAATTTTTTGTTGTCAAAAATTTCATTCGCATTTTATTTGTAACAATGTTGGCTTAAATTTTAGAATTTCTAAACTAAACTCTTCATACAGAAAAATAAAATAGCATCTTCTATACCATAGGAAAAAAATGTTTTTGACAAAAAATGGAATCCAAAAAAAATGTTCTTGTCGCACAAAGAGAAATCCGCTTAAGATAAATCTGTGGTATTTATAATAGATACATACACAATAAACAAACAAATAGTGAAGAACAACACCGAAAGAAAATCGAATAAGGAAAACCATAAGAGCCGCATACCAAAGCAATAACATAGTAATTTCACATCAGGCGAGTATTCTTGAGTTTAGAAATCGAATTCGTACACGCGGCTGTGGCCTGGTGTGTTGAGCATTGGTCCATTTTTAGTGATTCATTTTTCGAATCACACGTCCTTCACTATCGTCCCAAACGCGATAGTGGAAGGCATTGTGCAAAATTGTGCACTCACCGAACGCTTCTTGCACTAAATTGACTTCCTTCGCTTTTTAGTTTAGTGAGGGCAGAACCCTCATTTATTTAGCTTAATGCAAGCTTACATTAACTTAAATTAAATTAATATAAAAACCTTACAGACTATCTTAAATCTAGGGTAAGAATGAGAAAAAAAGAAAAAAACCAGGAAGGTGAATATGACTGTGCGATGGGAGAGGTAGAAGGCTGGGGAAGAGCGAGTGTATGTGGGGGTGGTAAATTCGGCATTTAAGAGGCAGTGACGGTGGAGGGCATGTCTACCTACTGGTAGGGGGCGGGGTTGGCGAGCTGGGGGGAGAGGTTGAAATTGTGGGTGGGGCTGGGGGAACTATTTTGAGGGTAGGAGAGGAGAGGTAGGATTGCAGGGTAGTGGGGATTATTGGAGGGGGGGGGGTGGATTTAGGACGGGTTTATTCTGAGACGTCGTTTAAGAGCGCGAGTGGAGAGCGCCGTAAGAAGTGTGGTGAGCGGGCACGTAAAACAGTCGAGGGTTACGTACGTTACGGGGGCTTGTATGCAATGGTAAGGTGGAGAGCAAGCTTGGGCAATTGATTGAGCCAGACAGAAGGCGATGGACAAAGATCATGTCGGCATGGATTCTGCGCTCTTCAAGTGTGTTTAGATTGATTAGACGAAGCCGGCTTGTGTATGGTGGTAGAATCATCGGATTTGGGCTTTAGGAATGGTGCACCGCCTTGTTTTAACCAGAGTTCTTTTTACCTTAACGACAGTCATTTTGGAAATGAAAAGTATCTGTAATCATAGATCTACGCCGCTTTCATTGGACAGTAACATTCTGAACTACACCGTCTTTAAAGAAATATACTTCACAAAGCCCACCAAACCATTTTTTGGTGTGTAATAGCGTCTCAATAATTGCTCATGGATTTCCTTCATGCTAGATCCAGAAATCTCGTCTGTTGACGTTGCTATTCTACCAAATATGGGCTTAATCACTGAAGAAAATTTTGCGATGAAACTGGGGATCATGAGTAATCTTTTTTCAGGTCCATTCACAAGACGGATCGCGAGTATTATGCACGATTTGGATCTCGTAAGATATGATTTTTTCGTATAATCTTCCATAAGGTTGATAGATACTGTCCCAATTACTCTGCACGACGATGAATCGACCCATTCGGGTTATTCTCAGTATTGTGCTCCATAGTAGTAATAATTGCTTCGATGCATGCTTTACAACGGATTCGCGAGTGTGCATTATCAAAGAGAGTATGCGTCGTGCGAAAACGATTCACGGTTAATCGAATAGCCTGTTCAGACGATTATCACGATCCTAAAGTGGACGGAGCTCATGGCAAGTTTCCAGAACTGAACTGTGGTTTTCGGCTTAAATTTGTATAACCTACAACCATTATTCCTCTGTTCATGGTGAAATGGCAATATAAACTGAATATTAAGCTGTTTTCAGTTGCCAAATTGGCTGCCCCTGGAGACAGTGTTGCCGATTTGAAAACTAAACCTCTAAAATAAACACAGTTTATTACATTGTTTTATAAATTCAAAGAAAACGCCCGTCCGTTTAATGCTAACGTAATTTTTCTATGTAGTTTGACTCATATCTCGAAAACTAAACTCGAAAAACACATTGAACACATTTTTTATGGATTGGTTTTCGAGATATGAATTTTTATTTAATTTTTATTCTATTTCTCGGGAAAGGCGAATCCAAAACGCTGAGATGCTATTTTTTCACGACCGGGTTCAATAATCGCATTATTTTGCAGTCTGTTCAGTTAGTGTCAAAACATATAAGGAACGTAGATCGTAAATCGAAAATTCAGTCCATCGTCATGCGAAAATAGAAAACATCAATATATGACCTGTTTCTCATTATTTGCGTATAGATTTCTTTTTTACAAGAAGAACACAAGATAATAATGAAAAAAATTCATTGATAATACCGGAGCAACTGAGTGAGGGTACCAACATTAAAATTTTACTGTTTTTGAATGTCTCATATGTATAGAATTTCGAGAACCAATCAATCCATAAATTCTTTTTTCAATGTGTTTTCGTAGTATAGTGCACCAAATAAATAAATACAGTGTTTTCTAGTAAAGGGGCTAGAAAACAATTCTTGAAAAATGGGTTTTTCTAGCCTACTATTTCATGGCCCGTTAAGAGTTTTATTGCTTTATTTTTTAATTCGGTAAATTCGTAATCTTTGAAACCTATTTGACTGTCCAAGATATGTTTTTGCGTGTGTGTACTTATAGTTATTGGGAAGATTGGATTGAATATACGCTACTATTTTTGCCTCTTGAATTTATGTCTGTTACAGCTTAGGCTCAATTTACCAGTTGTACCGGTATGAAGTGAGCGTTTTTTTTTAAAATCAAACACATTTTAAATGGGAAAGTAAAAAACGTTTTATTGGAAGTATTGGCCATAGCTTTCTATACATTTCGACCACCTTTCTGGCAATTTGTGGACACCACGCCAATAAAAACAGTCGTCTTTTGAGGCAAACCATTCGGAGACCCAATTTTCGACTTCTTCGTAGGAATTGAAATGCTGCTCAGCCAATGCGTGTCCCATCATTGAAAGCAAATGGTAGTCGAAAGGAGTCAAGTCTGGTGAATACGGCGGGTGGGGTAACACTTCCCAGCTAAGAGCTTTTATTGTTTCTTTGACGGGTTTTGCTGTATGACTCGGAGCATTATCATGCAACAAAATTACCTTTCCGTGTCTTGTGGTTCATTCTGGTCGTTTTTCGATCAATACATAGTTCAAATTGATCATTTGTTGTCGGCAGCGTGGCGCATCAACAATTTCGCCAGGTTTTAGAAGTTCATGATACACCACCCCCTTCTGGTCCCACCAAACACAGAGCATTGTCTTTTTTCCGAACCGATCAGGCTTTGCAGTCGATGTTGACGCTTCTCCTGGATGTACCCATGATTTTTTGCGTTTAGGATTCTTTAAATAAATCCATTTTTCATCACCAGTCACAATTCGAGGCAATACTGACTTCCTTTCGTGTCGTAGAAGCAACGTTTCACATGTGGTGTTTCGCTTTTCCATCTGCTTGTCATTCAATTCATATGGCACCCAGTTTCTACACTTTTGGATCTTTCCCATATTTTTTAAACGGTCAGAAATTGTTTGTTGTGCAACATTTAACATTTGTGCCATTTGTTTTTGGCTTAAAGTGTCATCTTGATTCACCTTGTAAGCGTCGCAAACCAAATAACTCGGTACTTGTAAATTCGTTATATAAATGTACAATCCCTTCCCTTTGGTCCGTTGTCTGTAATTAACGGATTCTCACTATAATGATTAGACAAGGCATTACCTGGATTTGATGGATCGAACAACTCTTCGTCCGATCGCAGTCTCTCAGTTCCGGTTGCCGATTTAGGTCTTGTCTAGTTCCGCACTAGAGTGTCTATCAGGTGAAGGTTCCGGTAGAATGTTTCCACGCAATGCGTATAACAGTTTTGGATACCCAAAAAACTCTGGGGGTTTGTTGGTGTTGCTCGACTGACGAGGAAAAGCTGTTAAGTAGCTAACTAAAGGACGTCTTCAAACTTTTTTGGTGGTCTTCCACGTTCTTCATTTCGTACATCAAAATCATTATCTCTGAACCGCGTAAACCATCTTTTGCATGTTGCTTCCGATAGAACATGGTAACCATAAGCCTCGACAAGCATTCGATGCGACTTTGCAGCACTTGTCTTCAAATGGAAACCAAAAATTAATGCTTTCCGCAAATCATCATTTTCTGGTACAAAATTCGACATTTTTAACAGGATTAAAAAACTGATGTTGTTTGTACAATGACTTGATGCATACTAAATATGTTTGACATATGGCATAGCAACCAAATAAAAAAAAATATATGGGCTCGTTCACAACAAATTTTCGCTATCGATACATTTGTATCTTGACGCTCACTTCACACCGCTACATCTGATAAATTGATTGCGAAGAACTCAGGGGTCGCCGCCTTTTAATGAAGTAAGTGCCATTCATGTTCAGATGAAAAACGCTCTGAATCGCCGATCGACTGAAGTCAGTAGTTGGTATTGTAAGTGCGGAAGCATTTTAAAAAATGTCCAGATATATAAGTTTTGTATGTACTCGTGCAGGTAAATGTATTTCCATCGAAAATTGCTGCCCAAGTTGGCAATTTTGAAGTCAGTAGGGAATATTATTTTAGTGCAATGTCTAGAGAAATTTGCCAGAAAAGGTCAAAGAAATAAAGAGTGATGCGTCGCTGCGATTTAATCTCAAGCACATTTGAACAATTACTATGCAAACCTTTTAAGTTTTACCCCACGGACAAATCGATTTCGGTCTGACTAGTCATGGTTGGACGATGACTTGTACCTACAACTAACAATATTCTTCTTGATAACATAAGTGTCTATTTGTAAACCACTAAAACCATTGATCCTCTAGTAAAACCACACTATTCACAAGCTTCGTCAGCAAATCAGACAAGTATGCGAAATTTCTCACGAGTCGTCTGCAATATCTCGTACGGTTTCCTCATTCTATCTAGGAGTAGCCGACGAATGTCCAGTGTCACGGAAGGTTTCCCAACTGGCAATTTAAATATTTCATCAAAATTGTAATTCCCATAGAAGCGACTTCTAGGAAAATTCACACTAGGAAATAATTTTCGTTCTCCTCGCCAGACCTTAAGGTTTTTTCCCCGTACGTTGTGCCTGAGGCCATTTCTTCATTCCTCTAAGGAACCACAGAACCCCAAGTCATTTCCTGTTTGGAGTATTTTGCTTTTTCTTTCCCTCAATTTCTTCCCGGTTAGACAAGACTTCATTTCATTGCTGCATGATTGATTCAGAATTGAATGTGGTCTACGCGCACCGGAAAGGAAATTGTTGCACCTAGAAAGAGAGAGAATGCAAAGATTCGCTTGTTGTTTTTTTTTTTTTTGCAAGCGGTTAAATAGCCGACATTCGGTGCGACTTTGAACTCAATTAAAACGGTCATCACATTTGCATACCATCAATGGGATATTATAGGTCAGTAAATATCTGAAGTTCGTGGAATCAAACGCACACCAGGAAAGGCCCAAACTCGGTCGCAATCACAGAATTCTTTCGAGTTGTGGCCGAAGTGTGATCGCTATCAAAAAGGCCGCCCGCTATAAATGGATCTTTTCTTCGCTTGTCTATATTCAGATACATGAAGTAGATTTGAATGCAAGAAACTTTCTTGGCAAACAGATAAAAAATAACGTAAATAAAGTAAGAAAGAAACTGATTTCAATGTCGGTCCTTGCTCTGGGTTGGCGTCGCGGTGCCCGATCGCGCTGTGTGATTTAGCAACTGGAATAAACTCAAACACACAAAGGAAACTCTTAATTGTCTACCTGAATCCACGAGAGCTCCGCGTGCATTTTGTACATTTTTCTTGGCGAAGCAAAGGAGGAGACAAACAAAATCCAAAAACGCAAAATTAAATAAATGAGGAAACGCACAGATATATTGGTGTAGTATAATCCGGAAAGGCAACCTTACATTGATTTCGTAAATTAAAGATCTAAATGAAAAAAAAAAGAAACGACAAATACTTGTGAGAAAGTGATCCTTATCGCTCTTCCTCGTATGCAAATGCGAAACGTCGGCGCACTATCGAAAATAAACGTATAGGGCCGTGGCCAGAGCCCTGGGTCTTTCCATTCCTCTCCTTATCGGTACAGGAAATCATTGGTGGTTAACGTTGAAGAGGTGTCGATATATCACATTTTACCTGGCGAACCGAATCGGCCGAGTCCGGTCAGTTACAGGTCAAAATCGGGGATTAAGTACCGTCATTTTCCCTAAGAACCTCCTCCCTTGATAGTGGCATGCGTATCGACTTGTGTTAGAGAGTGTATCTCCCGAAATGGGTTTTCTCGTAAATGCGATAATAATTTGTTTAAACCGACCCATGAATTATTTGCCAGGATAGAATTGTTAACTGTTTAGGTTCTTAGGAAACAAGAAAGAGAAGGGTGGGATCATTTTTATATAGAGGTCGTTTAGGTACCCACGGTAAAGGTTTATGTATTTCAATTGATGGCCCCTTCATCAAAGGATCGATGATTGAAAGATAAATGAGTCTGATTTTGAAATTGATTGCGTGGCGTCTATTCGGTTTAGTTATCTATTGACACCATTAAATTTAGGAAAAGGTCAGCCGGATCGTGTGAAGAGTGAGTTTGCCTAGGTTGATATTACCCTTTTTTGTTATTGGTTCTTACGTTCTTGTTACCGCGGAATAGTTTTACTACTTATTGTTTTTATTACTTTAGTTGTCCAGTAAAAATACTTATTTATGAGTTTCTATGGTTATGTGAGTTGGGTATTCTGTACTTTAACCTTCGATTACATCGGTATAGTTGTGCATTTTCTCTGAAGTCTATTAAGCCGGCTAGATCTATGCTGATGTTATATTTAAAAAGAAAGGAAAGCCATCAGATTTGTGTAGTGTTGGCTACAATAGTAAATGATAAATATTTTATAGTGATTGGTTCGTGTCGGTTTTGTTTTTATTGCATTTTTTTCTTTTGTCCCATGGTTTCTTTTTTATATAAATAAATAAGGGGGACTATTAATACATCGATCGGTTGGGGATGAATACGAATTTATTTATTTATTTATGTACGACGAAAGCTGTTTAAATGTTCTTACATAGTCACTAAGGATTATGATTTGTCTTTATTCGGCCTGGACATCCAGTGGGTGCCTCCTCCGCTGTTCTCCAGTCGATGTCACCCAGCTTGCCAGGTAAACGCTTTTTACGCCCTGGTCAACTCAGTTTTACGATAAGTTTTCGAAAATCCGTCTTTAAAATATAACTTACTTACAAATTACGGAAATTCATGAAAACTCGTCCACATAAACGTTACTTACTTTAGTTATGTTACGTTGTTTTCATTTGTAGAATTGGGGTGGGTGACGCACATTATATATCGTTCTTTCCCGTTAAGAAATGTACGTATATTTTGCCTTACAAAATGCTACATATTTAGTGATGAACGTTACTAAGAATGTTCACCCATTTCCCTTGAAATATTGAGCTGGGTGACGCACATTAAGTATAATTTTTATTTAGTAGGAAGTAAAGTTGGAAAGGGTCATAGGAATGTATGTACTAGGTGTGCAAGTAGAAAATAGGCTCTGAAGTTGCTTGCATTAAAAGATACTTGAACGCATCTAATTCTCTCGCCATTTTGGATATGTGTAGCTTAGACATTGCTGGTTTTATGACTAAGTTTTAGCCATTTACAAGGTGTCATTCCGCGTGCATCAGTTGTGCAAAAGATGGCTGTCGAAGAGCAACATTTACACCATTGCATTCTGTTCTGTTTTCAAATGAGAAAAATGCTGCTCAACCTATGAAATTGATTAACTCGACTTTGGGTGAACATTCTGTGTGTCAACAGTGTTGAGGTGCTATTTTTCTAAATTTGGAAATTTATACTTAACTCCTTTTGTGGTTGTTTGGTCGTTCGCTGTGGACGATCCTGTTGGGGGCCGTTTACCGCTGGAGTGGACGGCGTGAAAAATGTGGCCTCGCAACTTCCTCCGGTGGGCGCGGGGGCTTCCGGACGGGACACTCTGCTGTTGTGAGCTTCTTGACAGCGACGGTGGTCCTTGACAGTTCCCTCTGGTCCACTGATTTCGGAATCAGGTTATTTCCCTCGTGGCAATGATCGACAGATCCTCCGAATAGGTCGCTCTGTTCTTGTGAGTGCCTCGGCGGCAAGGGTGGGCCCTAGTAGTTTCCCCTGGTACATCGGTTTTTGAATAAAACTACCCCTTTTTCTCTTAGTTTTATTGTTTTATTTTTAGCTTTCAAGATTTAGATAAATTACAAATTGCTTGGCTATCTGTCGTAGCTTCGGCCTCCTGGATTTGATTGATTGTGAAATTGATATGTACCGTCCTTTTATATCTTTTTGTCAACGTTTTTATTGTAAAAATTCCAAGAAGCACACACAAGGTTTCGTGTGCTTCAGTTGGAATAGGGTTCTGGGAAGTGACTAAGAATTTATTTGAATAAATTCCTGGAAGGGGAATCATGAAATGCATTTTGAGTTAAGCATTTCATGATGTCAGGATTATTGGGAATTGGATCAAAGCACGACAAATGGACTTTGGTTTAAATTTATCGTGCATATGATTCAATTGGATTGGGGTGTAAGTTAATGTGAGATTGAATCAATGTGCGACAAAGTAACTTTTGGTTTAATTTATCGCTCATATGATTCAATATGGAATGTGGATTTAGATTATAGGAAGTATTGGGGATTTGGATGGGATTATTTGTAATATTGGGGATTTGGAAGAGTGATTTAGGATACAACAGTTAAAAAAGTGATTTGCAAGATTTCGTAAACGAAATTTTAGTCTTAGACACTCTCCACATCCAGGTGCAGTAAACAAATTTGACGACGAAGAACTTGAAGTTTTACTGGATGAAAATCCATGTCAAACTCAAGTAGAGCTTGTAGTACAGTTACAAGTTTCTCACCAAGCAATATCACTTCGATTGCTTGCACTGGGGAAATAGATTCCCCATAAACTAATGGATGGAAACAAAAAAAGGATGAGTTAACATCTGCATGTATTTGCTTTCTCAATTCAAAGGAAAGAATTGTTTGCACAAAATCGGTAGGGGTGATAAAAAGTGGATTTTGTACGGCCAGCCATCAACACCAGTTGCAAAACCGAATATTCATGCCAAGAAACTGTTACTCTGTGTCTGGTGGAATTGAAAAGGAGTCAATTACTACGAACTTCTGGAACCTGGTCAAACTGTAACATAGATCGAATTAACTGATGAAAAAAGACCATTTACGGGCCAGGGAAGGCGCAAAGTGATGTTGCTGCATGACAACACCGGCCCTCCTACAGCAAAACCAACTAAGGATCTAATGTTCTTTTTAGGCTGAGAAGTCGTCCAACATGCGGCGTATTCTCCGGACTTGGTTCCTTCTGATTATCACTTATTCAGATCGATGTCTCCTTATTTGAAAGACTCAAAGGTTTACGAAAGTTGAATATGTGCGAAAAAAGGCATGATGAATATTTTGTTGCGAAACGACCAAGTTTCTATCGCCTATAAGTATTCATCATGTACGAGATAAATGGCAAAAGACTATAGATAGAAATGGCGAATATTTCGATTAATTTGACAAAAAAGTCTAGTTTTTACTTGCACACCTATTATGTAATGTTTACCAATAAATAGTCTTAAACCTCGTACAGGGAATTTGACAATTCTTCTATCGAACATTTGTTCATGTTATTGTTAGGTGGGCCAACCGGGGGGGGGGTTGGGGCTGATCTATATTCTGTTAAAAAAGTACAAAATAAAGAGCAGATCGCGCACGAACTTCAGCAACAGGATAGAGGACAGTTGTGCCAACTTGACGACAAAAAGAATCTTGACAATCCCTTGAAGCGGGCTTTATAAACCAATTCTCGGTATTTGTGTTTGGCAGAATGTATGTAGGTTATGCACATTAATGAGGGAAAACTAACTACATGGTGGCAACTTCTGCGAAGAGAAGACCTAACGTTGGTCAAACTATCAGGGTAGCGGAGCACGAATTTAAAGCAGTGCAACCCTTCAACTACCTTGGATCAATAGTATTAGCCGATAACAATATGGAAGAAGAAATACACGAATGGCTGATCAAATCCAACAAAACCTACTATGGTCTATCAAGGCTCTTTAAATCCCGAAATTTATCCAGAATATCCAAGCTACTACTGTACAAGACCATGGTCTTACCAGTACTCATGTATGGATCCGGCTGCGCAGGGCTCCTTCACCTAGATTGAGCAGGCGGCACAAAAACTGGGACTGCACATTAATGAGACTCCTCGATAGTATAGTGGTTAGTATACCCGCCTGTCACGCGGGAGACCGGGGTTCGATTCTCCGTCGGGGAGCCTCTGGCGCAAGACTAATGACCTTGCCCGGAAAAAACAAATCATTATGGAAAATTTAACAAGTCTCAGGACTTGCTAAATAAGGCCAAGATCGGCTCCCGGTTGTAGTGCCGATGATGATGAACCTAAGTACATGGTGGCAATTTTTGCGAAGAGAAGACCTAACATTGGCAAACTATCAGGGTAGTGGAGCACGAATTTGAAGTAGTGCAATCCTTTAACTACCTTGGATCAATAGTATCAGCCGATAACAATATGGAAGAAGAAATACGCGAACGGCCGATCAAATCCAACAAAACCTACCATGGGCTATCAAGGCTCTTTAAATCCCGAAATTTATCCAGCACATCCAAGCTGCCAGTACTCATGTATAGACCTGAGACCTGAGCGCTAAATAAAAGGCACTCTGAACTCTTAGACGCTTTCGAGAGGAAGATCTTAAGGAGAATTGTTGGCCCCGAATGTGAGGGGCGACGATTCCGGCGGCGCTACAACCATGAGTTGTATGCGATCTACCTTGAAACTAATGTTGTAAGTAAAATCAAGCTCGGTAGATTGCAATGGAGGGGACACCTAGCTCGAATGAGCGAAGAGGAGCCTGCCTCGAAAGTCCTTTGTGGTAGGATGTATAGAAGCACACAGCGCGGCAGACCTTGTCTGCGATGGAGGGATGGCGTGGACCAGGACGCCCTGGTCTGCCAAACTGAACGACATCGGCTCGAAATCGGGACTGGTGGAGAGACTTGCTAAATAAGGCCAAGACCGGATCCTGGTTGTAGTGCCGATGATGATGATGTACGTAGGTTACGAGTATTAACTTCGGGTTGGGGCCCGCGGATGATTTCTGAGTAATTATCTGATCATTAAAAGCGAGAGGTTTGACCCATATCACTTTCAAATAATGATATTCTTTAAATGGAATTGAGTTCATAACATGAAAACCGTCAAGGATGTATGAGAGTCATCCATTGGATTGAATTTTGCCCTAAAATCTCAATGGTGTTCATATGCTTATGTAGTGTTGTTATCCAGTTTGGGGTACCAACGCCCTTTGCAGTTTAGGAAACACCAAATTGTTAACCTATTTGTGGCCTTCTTGCCTGTTGTTTGTTATGTATGCTAAGGACTTTCTGGAGAAGTACTTTCTTGCTCATATGAACAGTCTCGCTGCCGCCTGGAGACTACCAAGTTATATTTTTTTCATGGCATTAATCTTGTGGTAACACTCGTAGCTCTTCGCGAATTATGCTCTTGTGATATGTAGCCGGGAAATCTTTGAAGGACTTTCCGCTCGAATGCATCTAAATAGTTAGAGTTTTATAAAATAGCATAAAATGTTCAGATTCTTAATTGACTACCGGTATAGCAAACGTCCTATTGACCAGTATGCAAAGATTCATTTTTAGCCGAACTAATGTAACACGTGTAATGTTGTACTTGATTGTTACCTTTTTTTTTAATTTAATTTTTTTTTTATATAATATACTTCGATCGAACCTATAGCGCCTTGTGATGGTTTTCTTTTCTCGACTGGGTCCATCAGCCAAGCTCTGAAAGATCCTCAAGAATATCTCATAACCATTTATTGAAGCCTATAGCTTGATGGGGTTGGCGCAAGGCTAATAACCTTGCTCGGAAAAACAAATTATTATCGAAAATTTAACAAGCCTCGGGACTTGCTAAAAAGGCCAAGGCAGGATCCGGGTTGTAGTGCCGATGATGATGATAGCTTGATGGGGTAGTATATCACGGGGTGGGTGGGCATTGGGACTCTACCTACCACTCAGTAATTGTGCCGAACTGCACAATGGCAAGAGTCGTCAATTGGACCTCGGTTTGCAGAATCAAATTCAAGACACAATCTCCTTACCAACTGAGCCATTGCCATCCAGGCATTCAAGATCAATGTACATTGATACCCCTTCCGTTTGTGTAACAAAAAAAAATCAGTAGCTGGTCGAATGCTCTAGATATGAAATAGTTAGTAGTTATTTTCCAGGATCTGGTTTTTGCATACTTGAAACCAACAATTCTCCGCGGGACGTCGCTCTTGAACATAGTTAAATGGATTTTACGACAAGGTTTCGGTCTTCAATTCACTACTAGAGCGAAAAGGTGTTATGATAGGAAAAGACTTTTATTGGACTTAGGTTATGCTTAGTAGTCGTTTGAATGTTCTAGATATATAGATTTAGTGGTATCTCCACTGGAGTTTACCGAGCTTAATTTTTTTTCAGTGCGTTAGTAGTGCTCGTTGCTGGAGTGCGTCCGAAAACGTCCCCTTCATTTGGCGACAATAATGCTCCAATATATTTTCTACTAAACCTGTTGAAGAGGTTTGGAGGGTCGCAAACCAAGCACCTAAGCGATAGAATCAAAGCCATGAACATCAACAGTTTGGTATCATATACAAAGTGCTTTCTATGTTACGGGCCGAATTTTTTTGTGGCCATTTTTGCCAATATGACATTTGTCTGTTAGTATTTGACAACCGTACCGAGTGGTCGATAACAATTCATTATGGAACAACTAATTCGCAACAACGTGTTGAAATTATTAAAATATTTTCTTTAAATAATTGCTTAATTGTGAATATGCAGAGAACGAAGTCGACTTGGCTGCATTTAGTAATAAGCCAATTAGCCCCAATAAGGCATCGAAGACGAGGGTCGAAATGGTCTAAGTGCTCTTTCGAAGAGAAATATCACTGAATCATATTTCTTTGAGGATGCTAAAGGAAATACAGTCTCCGACATCGGGTCATGTTGGAATACATTTCTGTGTCCAAATTGGATCAATTAGACTTTCACAACATGCGGTTTCAACGAGAAAAGCCGGGGAGTTTTTCTCGTCCGAATAATGTCAAATAGTGGTGAAATCGACCGCCCCTAACAGTCCTCTGATTTGATCCATCTCGATTTTCTCTTCCGAGGGCTGCTCGAATGGAATGTATACACCAACAAACCAACCACAACCCCAATGCTTAAAGCCAACATTCGAAATGAATTTTTTAAAATAACAGCAAAAGGCAACGAAAAACTTATGATAAACGTGCATAAAATAGTTCGCCCATTGCTTCACTACAGAAATAGGCCGCGACGGAGATGGAAGGACAATGTTAGGTTGGACTTCGAGGAGATCGGATCGGATGGTCGAACGTGGAAGGAGAGTGCACGGGACAGGGAACAATGGCAGAGTCGAGTCGAAGAGGTCATGAACTTTCGGGTTCCTACAGGCCAATAAATAGTAATAGTAGTTGGTTCACTATCAGAGGCGGCTACTTGACTGGGATAATATTCTATTCATAATATTAAAGACTATGTATGACTGTTACGATTGCTGAAGGATTCCCCTATTCATCCCCGGATTAAGAGTTATAGTGTCACCCCCACGATCTTCCGTGAGGGTGGAACAAACGATGGATTTAAAGATAAACAATTGTTTTCTTGTTAGCATCGATTTATTCTACGAGGGGCCCCTGCCGTTTCAGAATCTCTTAAAAGACTTTTTTTAAATATTATCTTCTATCTAAACTAGTTACGTATCTAAAACGTAAAATATGTACATCAAAGAAGGAGAAAAGGGAATATACGAAAGTAAATGACCGAAAATGCGAAACATGATCTCATTTGCATTTTTACAACATTTTTTTTATTTTATTTTTATCTTCTTAGTTTCTAAATTACATGTTAGACAAAAAATGCTTAAATTCTAGCTTAATTATCTTATATTATAACTTACTGGTCCTACGCAGACACTCTAAGCTAAACGTTAGATAACTATTCTATAATTTGCTTTTCGGCGACAGAACTTTGTTTGTGGCAGTACTTATAATTATTTAAATGACAAAGAAAAATTTTGAAAACTTTGTGTCGAAAGCGAAACATGATCCGAGCACTCGATGCGGATAGGCGAACGAACTGAAGGATCGTTGGAAGCGCGTTGGTGATCGGCAAAATGCTGATCTTGCACTCACAGCGTCGCCGCAACGTTCCGTGCGAATCGTAACGTCAGTCCAATGGATGAACTCTGGTCAGGTAACACGGTGCTAAAGTGTGGTACGAAAAGTATATTACATTATCAAAATGAATGTTTGAAGATATTATTAAAGATATATTATATTATTGTACAATTATATTTATATTGCATGGGGTGGTTTGATATCATAACTATTAAGCTCACTCTTATTTCATAATGGAGCCACCACAGACTTAGTTTTAACTTAGGCTTAGTTAATGTGCAATCGTATATTTGTCTCCCCATTCTATTCGGGTGAGTGTTTCTAATACTGTTCATGTTCCTCATACAGTTCATGTTCTTCTGATGAAGTTGTTGTTTTCTACGCAAACCAATACTTGACTACGCTTGGTGCAAAATAAATTTGCACACAAAAATATATTAATTTAATTATGGAACGTACTCACAGTTTGTCGGCTGTCTGGTAGTCCTTTCCATGTGGTCCGGGGTTGTATATGTCTGCAAGCCAACAGTTTTTGGTGACACTGTAGTCCTTGTTGCTTAAACTCACAGTTTGTGATTGTTTCGGTCCTTGACTACCAATCGCTTTCCGGTTCACTAATTCACTAAACCGGGGTGTATTGTGTTCAGTTAATACCTCACTTCCAACTGGCACGAAATAACGAATTGTCAATTGTTTTTCTTTTATATATATATATATATATATATATATATATATATATATATATATATATATATATATATATATATATATATATATATTATATAATTTTATTTTCGTTTTATTCAAAATTTACTAATGGCCGCTATAGCACACGACGAATTTTTAATACCACGAGTCAATTTTCAATTACACAACCGCAAGGCTTTCGATCAAAATGACACAAGAGAGAATCTTCAAATGAGAGCGAAAATTGCCCATTCTTGTCCTTTTATACGAGGACATAAATTTGCCCCCACCTTACCATCATTGATTTATTGGAATTTAGCTTCGGCTCTCGCTGACCTGAGCTCCCTTCCAGTGAATGTGCATTAGTATATAATGGTAAAGTAGCGGGAAATTTGCTGACAGGGGTCATTGTACCAAAAAATGTGTGTGAAAATATTCAAGGCGCTCGTTAAGAGAATTTTACAATTCTATGGGGTAAGAATTACGGCACCTGCGAGATAGCGGATGGAAAGGGTGGAAAACGTTTATATGTACTTGAGATATGACTACTCCTTTTGAAGGAATAGACTTGTACATGTAAGTACGATGGAAAGTTTGACAAAAAAAAAGTAGCTTTTTGGATAGGATTAGGTTAGGGAAAAATATTGTTGATATGTTTTGAATGTATAGAATGAAATGTGCTATTGAGGTGTGGGGAAATGATGTTTTGAGTCTGTAATGTGTGTAATTAGGGGATAAGAACCTGAATTTGCGTAATTATTTATATGGAAAACTATCATTGTTAATTATGTAACAATTTCTTACCCTTATTAAAAACGGAGTTTCATTCTTAGAAGAGGAATGAAACTCACTGAATGGCGTGCGTGTGTTGTCGTTGATTGTGCTTTACAAATATGTTTTTTGTCTATTTTTATATAGTTTTTTAATATATAGTTAATATTTACATTTTTTTTTAAATATTTATTAAGTGCTTTTATATAGTTTTCATATATATAATTTTACTATATACATATATATATATATATATATATATATATATATATATATATATATATATATATATATATATATTTTGTGTTTTTTTATAATACTTTCACAATATTTATTTTAGTTAACATTTAATTATTTTATTTACAATTTACAAAAATTTTGTTTCTGATATTCTGTGGTATGATCTTGTTTACATATTTATACTCTTTTCTCTCTGTCGGTTATTACCATGGGCATTCGTCGGTTTGGTAAAGATTGTGTTTGACATAACAGGCTTATACAAGGCTGTTTCAAACAAAACTTCTCTTCCTCTTTTATTCTTCATATCAAGATGAATCCTTTACAAAAATTGTTATCGATTCCCTTATAAGGGATTAATACCGAACAGCATTGCCCAACCTCCTTTTCGCTTAGCCAAACGTTCTTCGAAAGAAAGATTGCCGAATCCTCTGTACGGGTTAATAAATGTAGAGTATATTAATACATTCCTGATTCTTTATTTATTTTTGCTTTTTCCTAATCAAAAATATGTTGTATTTCGTATCGGAAAATATGATGCATAGGAGGAATACCTCAAAGGCAAATTGTTGGATCTGCAGGTGTTTGCTAACCTATTTGCATACAGGTTGCGGAACACATGGAACATGCTGTAAAACTTAAATTAAATTAAATTAAATTGTGATTAAATATTAACCACTTAAAACTATTTTCTTTTTCAGGTGTGCGCTGAACAAAAGTGCCAAGAAGAAGTAGTTCTGCTTGCCCTTATATACATGGATAGGTTTTTATCCATAAAATCAGTGCTTAAAAATCATCTACAAATCCTAGCTGCCGCCTGCCTTTTATTAGCTTCAAAATTACGTGAACCCAGTTGTCGGGCGCTAACAGCTGAACTCCTAGTGTATTACACAGACAATAGTATTATTAAACAAGATTTAATCGTAAGTACCGATAATTATTATTTCTTTTAAATTGTAATTTAATATTTATTGCGACATTATCCATTTTTAAAACAATATATCTTTCTTTCAAAAGCTTTATTACACTACGATTATAGCTAATATCGTCGGTATAGATGTTTCATTATTGCATTTCAGTTTTAAATATTTGATTAGGTCTAATACTTTAAATTGTTTTATAGCGCGCGAGTTTTAGCAAAATCTCGACGTCTTTAAGGGTATTTGAAATATCACTAGAGTTTAGTCAGTTTACTTTTTAAAGACTAGCAGCAGATTGTATTACACATAAGACCAATTCGTTACAAATGCCTTATCATCAGATTATCGATAGGGAACGCGAAATGTACCTCAGCCTTAGTGTTACCAATCCAGATTTATTCAGGTTTTTGAAAAGACAGAAAGGATATGAACATTTTTCTTTAAAGGGTAGTCCGCAGTCATCGTAATTGTAGGATGCGACGTATGAATGTTGTTGCGGAAACAGAGCGTTAATTTGTCAACTTGGCTGAAATTTTCTATTATATTAATTTAGTTTTTAGAAAAGAGCAACGTGTTTGTATTTTTGGCAAGTTTTTCAATTTTATATCTTCCTAGATTCTAAATTTCAAGCTACACAAAAAATGCTTAAATTCTAGCTTAATTATTTTAGATTATACCTTCCTGATCCTCCGCGGCTCGGGAGGATGTTTCTTCATTCAGTAAAACGGCTGCATACAAAACTTATATGCTCATCACCCTCTTCTCGCTCCTTGATTTGTGGACGGAGAGGTGAACTGTCGTGTCCAAAATGTTTTAGCAATTTTCTATATCCGTCATGCTCTGTATAAATTGCGGTGGTTGCAGTTCCTGGGTGAGCGGTTTATCTAAACTTCTATCGATGGAATAAGTTTTAAAGTCCACCTGTATTTTAAGCTCGCCTTTCCTCCTATAGCCTCCTATATTGCGACAGAAACTTCTCTTTCTTCTAACTATACCTTCGCTATTCCGCGTTCATCACTTTTTTTATAGATCTGAAGTATCTCCCTAGCTAAGATGTCTGTAGCGTTTGTGATGGTAGTGAAGAGCGTGTGATTCGAACCGACGCTATCACGGTTAGAATCATAAAATATAGAACCAAAGCTCAATGCATCAAGCCACTGCCGCGTGTACGAATTCGATTTCTAAACTCAAGTACATTCGATTGATGTGGAAATGCTATATTATTGCTATGGCATACGGCTTTAACGGATGAGGTTTTGGTGGTGTTGCTCTTGACTATTGTTCGTGTGTATCTGCTAGAAACGCCACATGTCCATGGGGAGTAGTCTGGTTATAACAAATGCTGCTTTATCGGAGGTCGTCCTGAAAACGCATATATTGTAGTTCCTACCACACAACGCCTGTGTGTTGCTCTCATCATGCTTTCCAGCTGTTTTGTATGTAGAACTTCTGCCTACACTGGCGTGGCATAGAATAGTATTGATGTCACCATCATTGACAGGATAATTCTCTTACTATATCCAGGTCCACCAGCGTTTGGCAATATAATATGCTTGTACACCTGTCGCTTTTTTACTTGCACACTAGCTGAAACTTCAGTCTTAGTTTATTATCTATATGCTTCGTGAAATGGTTGGGAGAAATTCTTTAGCATCTTCCGGAGCTCGGCTGATGGTCCCGGTCGGAAAAAAGAGCATCTCAGGGCGCTGACTCAGTGCTATAGGTTCGCCACTCCTGAGAGAAATAAATTAAAAACAAATTAAGCAAAACTCCAAGGTACTTAACAGCTTCCTGTGATCGTTTCGACTCCCTCTCTTTTGTGGTCATCTCGTTCTAGTCTGGCCGATTGTAGCTAGTCTTTAATCAGTCGCACTTTATTATTATTTTTTTTATAACAATGTCGCCTTAATTATGTTTACTGGCGACGGTTTTATCACGTCTTCAAGCCTTCTCTCTGTTTTCCTCCAAGGCTACTCTTGTAGGCGGGTACGAAGACGTTTTCCAGATGTTATTAATGTTCCACTTAAGTATTTGTTTTTATTGCCCGCCATTTTTTCAACTACTTTAACTCAGATTTTGATATCATATTTCATCAACGAAGCCTCCTCTGTGGGGAGATATATCTGGCTGTTTCAATATATTTCTTTTGTGGATTGAGAGTGCCCGTGCAGGGTCTAACCCCCATCGGTTCTTTGCTACTGCGTCCGAAATCAAGTGTCTCAGTGATACGGTAGGAGAGTCAAAATCCTCATCATCGGCACTACAACCGGGATCCGGTCTTGGCCTCACTTAGCAAATCTCTCCATCGGTCCCGATCTCGAGCCGATGTCGTCCAGTTTGGCACTCCCAGGCTCCCAGACATCGACATCATGGGTAGATCCGATTCGGCTGCACAGGGCTCCTTCACCCAGATTGAACAGGCGGCACAAAAACTGGAACTGCACATTAATGAGGGATAACCTAAGTACATGGTGGCAACTTCTGCGAAGAGAAGACCTAACGTTGGTCAAACTATCAGGGTAGCGGAGCACGAATTTAAAGCAGTGCAATCCCTCGACTACCTTGGATCAATAGTATTAGCCGATAACAATATGGAAGAAGAAATACACGAACGGCTGATCAAATCCAACAAAACCTACTATGGTCTATCAAGGCTCTTTAAATCCCGAAATGTATCCAGAACATCCAAGCTACTACTGTACAAGACAATGGTCTTACCAGTACTCATGTATGGATCCGAGACCTGGGTGCTCAATAAAAGGCAATCTGAAATCTTAGCCGCATTCGAGAGGAAGGTCTTAAGGAGAATTGTTGGCCCCGTATGTGAGGGAGGGCGATTCCGGAGACGCTACACCCATGAGTTGTATGCAATCTACCTTGAAGCTAATGTTGTAAGAAAAACCAAGCTCGGGAGACTCCGGTGGGCGGGACACCTAGTTCGAATGAGCGATGAGGAGCCTGCCCTGAAAATCCTTTGTGGTAGGATGTATGGAAGGAGACACCGCGGCAGTCCTTGTCTGCGATGGAGGGATGGCTTAAAGTAGGACAGTCGGAATGCTCGACGCAAATCCCACTTAGATATATATATATATATATATATATATATATATATATATTTTTTTTTTTTTTTTTTTTTTTTTTTTTTTTTTGATTTTGTTTTTTTTTGTTTTTTATAAACATACATATATATTTTGCCGGTTGCGTTTCCGATTGCATACAACTCATATTGTCAGGGAAATTGTTACATATCTTAAGGTTAGTGTGATTTACAGAGTTAACCACAATGATCTAACTAAAGATCAGTATTTGTCGGTGGGCGGTTTTAGTATATGAAAGGCAGAACCGGTAAGAGGTTGCAGACTATGTCTCTGTGAAACCCTTGTCAGTCGATGTTTTTGAAAAACCTCCATTTTCTAGTGTGAGTGAGCTATCTTAGGGCCTGACGGGGGACTATTTTGGTGAGGGGATCGAGGTGATACAAGAAGGAACCTTTTGCTGACGATGGATTTAATCAGCTTACGAACAAGCTATGCATAACTTAAGAATTAATTAGTAGACGAGAGGTGGTTTTGCAGCATTTGTGTGCCTGAGTAATGACGAGAATCTTGTAAGGGGAACCTCTTCTTAAAGTTTTCACTTTTAAGCTTGAAGGTATTGTACACGGATTTTAGAAGTACGGTCTTGTAAGCGTTCCATCCACTTCATTTCGACGACATACGTAGGTTTAGTACGGTTAGATCTATGGCTAATCCAATTCCTTGCCCAGTGTCATTCCTCGGGAAAGGAATTATCAGAATATTTTGTAGCGTTCTTTAAGATGTTTCGGTTGTGAAACTAACTGAAATGATCTGCCTTCGGCAAAGTTCAAGGAAATAAATTTTCCCCGGGTATTTGACCAGGTTGATCTGCTACTTTGGTTGTTATGTACGTACAATATTGGATAATTTCCCGTAATGTTGCCTATATACACATGCTCAACTTTTCAAAAAGATAACCTATTTAAGAAGTACCAACTAAAACGTCTATAGTCATTCTCATGCGTGAAGTTTACGCTGCACTCATTCCCAAGCAGCAAACGGGGAATCAGAATTGTCATGGTTGAATGGTTTTAGAAACTTATTCGGTATATTGGGTAAGACTTTTCACAACGGTGGTATCTCGAGCTTTCTAAGTAGACACGTGATGTTTTGACTTATGGCTAGATATTATATTAGAGTGCTTGTAAAACCTGCATTAAGGTGAATAGGGAGATAAATACCTGACCACGCCAAATTATAAACAAAGCAATACAATTTTATGAACGTTATATACATTAACTCTTTAAATTCTACTTATTTCACTTTAAATCTGAATCAATTTATATATGAAAAATATTGACAAGGATGGCAATTCTAGGAATGTAGTTTATGGAGTGACGTAAACGGTTTATCTTTAACTATTAAGTCAGAATATTTGTGTCAAGCTTCCACATAAGCGTCTTCATTTTTGATCTTTCTTGATTCATCCCTCGATAACTCAATGTGTAGTCGATCCAAGACCATCAAAGAAGGTGAAGGGGAATAAGATGATTAACGATTTATTACCATTTTATTGCTGTTGAATTGTTGTGAATTAATAACAGTGGTCCAAGAGGCAAACGCGCATTGGCTACGCGAGGGCACGTCATGATCGGTGTAAGATCAAGCTTCGAGGCTGTTGATGAGGCGCTTGATGTGCAGACTAGTAGGAGCTATAAAAGAACAAGAGGACGACGAAGAAGAATATGAGAGAACGACTTCTTAATAAAATAATCAATTACTTCGCCGCCTTGTCTAGCATCATCGTTGGTTCTCATTGGATTCCATCGTGTGGCGGCGAAAGAACTAGATAGTGCCTCGGACTAGAAGTATGCATTAAGCGTACAGAATTGTTGGAATATCATTGTGTAGATCAATCCGGCTTCGTTATTACACTACGATTGTGAGTGTATGCATCTACGTCTATGTGTGTGGCTGTACTGAATTGTAGACAATGCTGCTTGGCTGGCTCCTTGTAACCGGGCATATTCTGACGTGGACGCGATTGGTTCCCATGGTCGCTTAATGTACGCTCGATCGCCTCTGCTGCTTGTTTTTGTCGATCATGTCTATATAGTGATAGAGAATGAGGTATTGTGGTGATGGTGGAGCACGAGGAGCATTTGGCCTCCCACCTTCAGTCCGTGTGCTACTCATTCATGTGCTGTATAGAATATGCAAGGAAACTCTTTCTGAGATAAATGCAACTTGTGCTAAGCCCTAGGAGTTTTTGAATTGTTGTCTGTGTCTGGTGTTGACCAGCATTTTTGCCTTAGAGTCAGTGGAGATGATGAGTAGACTTAATTCTGGCCCTGGTGAAGGCGAATAGTTTTGCAAGGTCGTTTGTTTACTTTCCAGGTAATCTAGACAAACGATCAGACATGATCGCGGTTGGGGTTGTTTTCCTTTCTCTTTACTCCTCGTGTTGTAGTCTAGACTGAAGTTCTTGTAGCAATGCAAAAAAGGCAATGTAGAGGAGTTCGATTCTGTGGAGTAACCATCACTCTGATTGTAGATGTTATTGCTGCGAGCAATTTTTCGATTGATTGAGAGGGGTGGGACTATGGATGATATTTGAGTGTAGGGTAACAATAATATTGAGTGGGGGTATTTTAATGGTGCATTCTGTGTTGAGCTGAATAGATTTTCCTTAGTTGGACAACTTTTTTATTATTACACTAATGCGCGCACAAAAGGGGATTTTGAAGTACCCTTAAATGTCAGAGCACAGTGCGAGCGGATGGAGAGGAAGTGGATAAGGAAAGGAGGTATCGATGGATATTGGTCTTGAATGCCTGGACATTACAACGACGAGGAAATATGATCGAGAAGGACATTCCACATTCGTGTGCTTCGGCTCAAGAATGATTCTCTATGTTTATTTGTGCACCTGAAGTGGACTTTCAACGTGAACTGATGCGCATTCTATGATTGAGGGGTATCGCGGGTAAATGTCTGAAGGGACGGAACACATTCAGCAAGTTCAGTTGAACAACGACCGTTATAATACCTATAGAAAAGAGACAGGCATGACACGTTGCCCCTATGTTCTAATGACAGAGTTGATCGACTTACGGCAGCGTCCCCAATAAGTTTCACTGCTCGTTTATACATTCTATCGAGCACGTGTAGTGCAGTTTTGGATGGGCCTGACTAAATATGGGAGCGTAACATACGCCTTGTAAATAGTGGTCAAGTTGCATGGAGTGAAGTATTTTTTGCATCTCTTAAGGAACCCCATACATTTGGCGGTACTTTTCGCAGCTTCAAATATGTGGTGCTCCAATTAAGAGTACAATTAATTTGAGCCCCGAGGATTGATAGTTCCTTGGCTTCCTCGATGCAAGTGTCGTTCATCTACAGTATATTTACTTTGGGGTTCGCCTTTGACGACAAGAGACAGCTCCGACTTTTTAAGGCATTGAATTCTACTCGGTTAGATAATCCCCATCGATATAACTTCTTGAGATCGGAATGCAATGTATTAAGCACAACCTGCCGATTGGTAATGACGTCGTGAATGTTTGTATGAGTATGAGAAGCTCAATGTGTTATCATCAGCAAACGAGTAAATTGGGTTGTGGGTAATTGACAAGAGATCATTTATAAAGATCAGGAAGAGAGTGGATGCGAGTACAGAACCTTGGGGAACACCTGCATTAATTTGGTTGTAGACAGATTTAACACCGTCAAGAACCGCTTGAATTGAACAGCCAGAAAGATAGTCTCTTATCCATTGGATTAGTGAATTGTCCACTCCATAGGAATGCCATTTTTTTAAAAAGGGCTGGGTGCCAAACTCTGTCGAAGGCTTTCGAAATAACCAGTGCGACTAGCTTGCTTTCGCCGAGGTAGTGAATAGAATGGCTCCACTTTTTGGTAGTTTACGCCGTCAAATCTCCTGTGGACCGGTTGCTACGAAAACCATATTGGTGGTCATTGGGGAGGTCATTTGATTCCAGATATTTCAAAGGTTGACGGTTACTCAGTGATTCCATTACTTTTGAGAAAATAGAAGTCAGTGTTATGAGTCGATAAGAAGAGGGGGACGATTTCTCGCCCTTTTTGGGAATTGGCTGAATGTTCGTTGACTTTCATCTATTTGGGAAACGGCCAGTAGAATAAGACAAATGGAAGCATCTTCGCAGTGGTTTGGCGAGTGAAAAGGGACATCTCTTCAAGAGGATTGGGGGAATGCCGTCCGGACCAGCGGATTTGTGTGCGTTTAGCTCTTTGAGTGCCCGGGCAACAGTACGCGTTCGGAAGTGAATCTGGCTCGGGGTGTGCTGCTTATGCTCAAGTTGAGCCGGAACTTATGTGGTATCAGGCAGCGTTGAGTTGGCTGCAAAATGTGCATCAACTAGATTCGATTTCTCTATTGCAGTGGTGACTGGTCTGTCATCGACTATTAGCGAAGGAGTGGATGAGGAGACCGAGTTTTGGCTGTTCTTCACAAATGCCCAGAAGTTTTTAGTACCTGTGGGAGAGTGTAGTATTTTTTGTCTCACTCTCTGGTCATGCACGAACTTTGCGCGTTGAATATGTGCATTGCAGTCATTTCTCGCTCCTGAATCTTTTCCGGTTTTCCTCAGTATTGTTTGATTTATACTACCGGAAGCTCAAGCCTTTAGCCTTAATCTTCGTTCTGCACTCAGAATTGAACCACATATGTCTCTTGGGTTTGATACTCTTTACTCTGTGTGGAATAAAGGTTCGCATGCATTTTGTACGCTATAGAACAAATATCGTTATTGAGGAAAAATAACGACCAAGTTAACTTCCCAAAAAAGTCGTTCAGACCTTCCCAGTTGGCTTTCTCATAGAACCATACTGTTCTTTTGGGAGTTTTCTCGTTAGCGTTTCTGTTGGTTAGAGGAAATTTAGCTGACACTACACAGTGGCCTAAAGTGTTCAAGGGCGAAGAAACTTCAATTGTGTATTTGTTTGGGTGGAAGGCGAGAAATAGGGCCAGTGTGTTGGCGGAATGACCATCTATATCTGGTACCCGTGTTGGCTCATTGACGAGTTGAGTTAAATTATTTGAATCAGCTAAGAGCTGGATATCATGGCACAAGGCTAATCACCTTGCCCGGAAAAATGAATTATTATGGACAATTTAACAAGTCTCGGATATGGATCGGATACCGGTGGAGAGACTTGCTAAATAAGGCCAAGACGGGATCCCGGTTGTAGTGCCGATGATGATGAAGAGCTCGATTTACTGACCTTCAGGTGTTGTCTGGCCAGAGTAGCGAAGCCACTGAGAGTTATGCACATTGCGATCATCCGCAATAACGATTTCAGTGTGCGGATATAGGGTCATGATCCTATCGATAGAATAAGATAGAGCAACAAATTCATTAAAGGATGCGTTTCTATCCGAGTTTGGGCTTCTATAAAGAAAGTAGTAATGTATGATATGCCTACGAACGTGAAGTTTTAGCATCGAAAAATTAAGTTCTGGAATGGACAAGCTGATACGCAATATCACTTCGTATGTATGTGGATAGACTACGATCTGGAAAGAGCAATGGCACTAAGTTATAACCGGGAATAGTAAAATCTGTATTAGTTATTACCTGATTCTTGCTAAGTTCAAGAATTTCTGGTTTCTGGTTAGAGACGTGGGCGGACCAGAGGAGTAATTGCATCTTAGGGCGCGAATGTTACATAGATTGGCGTGAAATTCCCGTTCCAATGGCCTGACACAGAAAACCAGTACTGCCTCAGAAAAGTATGCAAGTTGGAAATAGCGATAGATGAGTGAAAGCAACCACTACTGGTGTTATGTCCTTGTAGTAGGTGCCCCACTAGATCCGTGTTGAAAACCAGGTCACTCAAACAGCAAAAGGTATCCAAAGATTATAAATCAATCAAGAGTATCGTTGCCCGAGGGACGTAACAGAAGTGCGAAAAAGAGAAAAAACAGCCACAAGAAAAGGAAAGGGTGTGAGGTTTTCCCGCATTGTACACTTCCACACAATTTTCACACTATGGCGCGAATCACTGCACTGAACTTGGACGCGTGTGTGAAGATCCCTTTGATTATTTCGGATCTCACAGAACCGGTAGTGCAATTGGGTATCTTGTGTTTACTTAAGATCCCCCAAACGGATTGTGCAATTGATCCGATGGTACGTATCACGAGGCAGATGCGCACGTGCTGACTGGTCGGCGGTTAGTTAACGCCGTCAAATGAATTTGATTTCATGGGGATTTAATATATCGAGCTTACGTAAGCAAGCTTCTTTAGATGGAAGGTTTTTTCTCCTAATCCTCAATGTTTCTGCAATCTCTCATGTTGTGTAACCTCAGATTGAACTGATTAATGCCACTATTTTGTCCACGTCAGCACGAATGGGCAACGATAGGACCGTGCATAGAATTCTTTACGGTAGACCAACTGGAAAGAGACCGGTAGGACGGCCGAGACGGAGATGGGAGGACAATGTTAGGTTTGACCTTGAGGAGATCGGATCAGATGGCCTAGCGTGGAAAGAGAGCGCTAAGGACGGGCAACGATGGCGGAGTCGAGTCGGTTAGGTCATGAACTTCCGGGTTCGTACTGTTCAATAAATAATAATAAAACAATTTGACTACGTCAACCTAGGTGGGGCTTCCTGATCGAGGAGCATCATTGATTTCAAAATTACCAGTGGAAAATTTCTTGAACCCGTTTTAGCATTGACGCCCTTGTAGACTATCGTCACTGTAAACCTTACACCGTTTTTCACAAGCTTGATACGTGTTCTTCCCTTTACGGAAGAAAAACAAAAAAATATGGCAAAAATGCACAGTTTGGTCTTCAATATTCAATTTGTTGGAAGATCTCCAAAACCAAAACAAATCGCTCAATTTTTCATTAAGAATGAAGATCAAATTGTTAGGTGTTAAACGACATATGACAAACATGTGTGATCGACTCCAGTATTGTCAAACCTGTACTAACAGCATCTGTTACGAAAATATGTAATGACCAATGAAAATCATCTGTTACAAAAATATGCAACCCAAGAATACAAAATCCCGGAAGTGAAACCAATCCCATGAGCCGCGTAGCATTTGAGGCGTTTTGTGGTGTGGGTGTAGGGGTCGCAAATTTAGATTTGAAAAAGCATTTAAAAAATAATTTAATCTGAATGAGTATGACTACCGGCTTTCAATATGATTTCGAAAATATTTATATTTGAATGATTGAAAAAATTCAATTTTTTACCGCAAAAACTACTTTTTAAATAAAATTCCAATCTACGTATTTCTGTGTGGATATAACATTAAACTGCCGCAAGGTTAATAACCTTGCCCGGTAAAACAAATTATTATGGAAAATTTAACAACCTTCGGGACTTGCTAAATAAGGCCAAGACTGTATCCCGGTTGTGGTGCCGATGAAGATAATAACATTAAAGACATGGTGAAAATTTTATCTCGATTGATTCAAAGTTGAGTAGTCGTTTCGTAAAAGTACGAGCAAAAGTGTATAGATCTTCATGGGGAATATTTTGAAAAACAATAAAGTGATTTTCGATGATCAATATTTGTTTTTGTTCTCTAATCCCGAAATATAAAAGGCAACCCTCATACAACGCAATTGAAAATAGTCTGGATTTTCTTGGAAAAGAGAATGGGCACTACTATAAAAATATTTCTTCTTATTCTACACGGTTCAAAGGATCGTTTCTGAAGGTTATTCCACTATACTTTGAAAATATTGAATAAAGCAGTTGGCAATCGATCGGCCAACATGAAGTTAATGAGCTCCGACGACCAGGGGAAAGGCGTCGGGGACGATCTGGCAGCACTTCTTCTCAACTGTCCTTCGGTTCGCTGCTCTAAATTGAACTAACGTGTTAAACTTGAGATAAAGCAATTCCTTATTGGTCCACTGGGACGAAGAACACAGCAGCCAGAACCAATTCCACCGGTGTCCCTGTCAGCCACATAGATTGTCTGTCCCTTGATATTTGGTCAATCACTATCTGGCACATGTACTCTGTTGTTGAGGTCTTCTATCGGAACAATCCGTGGAACACGATGAGCGGATATTTTCACTTAAGTTAGAAAACGACTAAAGAACTGGAGATCGCTTCACGGAACCACTGAACCATAATTAAACCAATTCAATGTTTATATTGGAAGAGTTCACAACAACACTCTTTATTTTATTGCATGAACAAT
This sequence comes from Microdon myrmicae, assembly GCA_963931805.1. NCBI lineage: Eukaryota > Metazoa > Arthropoda > Insecta > Diptera > Syrphidae > Microdon > Microdon myrmicae. Next base: position 16,924,996 of record OZ007502.1, read on the forward strand.
TCTAACTATACTGTTGGTATAACGGATGGCAAAACAGATCCCACCGTGCGGACGCAGATGAAACAACCAAAAGCCGTTAGTCACATTTGAATTAATGACATGGTTGCTGACAGGTGTGTCATGTGTGGTGGTTGGGGAGTGTACTAGGCGCTAAACGTACTAGATTCTCCCCGCTGCATTTAATTGCGAATCCACAACAAGCAGCGAGTTTTTATCCGATTTCAATAATTATTTTACTTGATAAATTGATCGATGATAATTAGGTGTGAAGAAATCGCCCCTACTCCGGAGGAAGACTTCGTTCCGTGTTTTAACATTTTCGATGACTTGTTGGTGTTAGGCTTATCCACATAGCGAGTGGTGTTAGCCTTATCCACATATTCTTTTGACTTAAACTAACCACAAAGGAAGAAGTCTGACTGCGTTTAATCTTAGGATCGTCTCGTGTAGATTGCCAAACGTTTCGTTCGCTACGTGACACGTGGCATTTTCCTGTTGAAACCACTTATCACCCAGGTCTATATCCTTCAGTTTCAGTCACGAACACTCCCTTACGATGTCGCAGTAGGGCTTGTTCTTGTTTCCGACGTAGTTGTTGACCCCGCTAGCCCAAAAAAAAAAAAAACCAAAAAAAAAAAAAAACATAATACACAGTGATTCTTGATTGATGGATGGGTTTATTAACCATCACTCTTTTTCATCGCCATTGTGCTTGATGACCAATCCATTTAGATAGAAGGGAACCTCTTCGCTGCAGGTGATTTGACGCGAAATGCGACCATTCACTGCAGCCATCTAATGCATCCTGCTAATGGTCAGCAGGCTCTAATTTCTATGTCAACTAGACCTGGTAGAGATGCAGGTCCGAAGCGAAATTTTGAATGGTCGAATGCACAACCACTCTATCGCGCCTAACAACGATATTCTCATTGTTTTCGGGGCTACGTTCATCACAGACCCAGCGGTTTTGAATTTTTGCACAATGCTTTAAATTGTGACCTCGAAAGGACAATGGTGCACGTTAATCTGAACAATGTTCGATGTTTTGACGTATTTCCCAATTCACATCGTATAGATCTAATGCGAACACATTTTATCAATAAAAAGGATAAAAAGATCAATCTTTCGAAAACCCTGCTGTGGTATTATTAGAAGAGTATAGAAACTTACATATATGATGAATATGAATATTATTATAATGTTCTCGCTCACATGAATTGCAGAAAAACTCTGCACCAATCTTAGTAGGATAATGAATTTGCTACGAATGTTCTTCGAACTCGAAATTTTATACTTCAAATTGTAATGCATCCTTAGCCTTTTTACTGTGGCTTTAAAGCTGGAGAATTGTAAATCACTGTAAGATATCATGTGGAATATCTACATTCCTAGGAATTCTTTCCCATGAAATTCCTTGATATACTTATATGGCGAAGTCTATTGATTATCGTACCCCTGATTTCTATATCTTGTAATCGAGTTTTCATGAGTATCCCTACGTCCAGTGGGGATACGCACTCCCCTATGTCCAGCTTAGTTACATATTTCTGACCGAATCATGTACAAAAGGGAGAGAAGACTCAACTATCCACAGATTTGTCCCTGTTGTGCTGTATGAATTATTCATTCCTTAAGTAGTAATTAATTAAATATAGAGGAATAAAGATAATTACATATCCGATCGGTAACCAGAAATGGACATTTTCATTTTTATTTTTAGTTTCATTTATTTATGTAGTTTTAAAACTTTGTTTCTCAGTTGGGTTGATTATAAGCGATTTCTTTTTAAGTACAATATTGTTGGCGAATTCGAAATTCAAGGTTGTTCTTTGTCTGCATCCGTTTAACCAATTTCTGTTTCGTTTTTTACTGTGTTATATAACAGAGTAGATTCTTTAAGGTCGAAGAGAGATTTGAATTCATTTTGCGTGGCATTTTTGGAATGCTTGTCGGCTTTAGTTATGCCTAGAAGACTGTTGTTGGCCTTTTGCTAAAATTATTAATGAAAACACGTCCCTGCGTAATGCCTGGTTGTATGGTTGTAAGGTGTTGGCGGCAAAACACACAACGTACGTGACAAATTGCTACTGGGAAACCAATTCGTAAATCAGGCAAACGACAGCCCAGATTTATATGTGCAGAATAATAAAAGCGCCAACCACTTGTAACAGACATCTTCTAATAGACGTTTGAGTCTCCGAAGGTTACTTTGGTTATTTTTGGATGATTTGGGATGTGCTGCTGCGTTTTTATAATATCATCCTTATTCAACACGGTTCTGAGGAAAACGAGATTTTTGGACATTGGTTTCATGAATTCGACTGCTTTTTGTTTTCGTACAACGAATACAATGGCATAGAATACGAATTTCCTATACTACAAGCCGAGAGTATCCATTTCTGGTTAAGGTAATGGAAACATCCCGCGTGCACATACCGCGTGGAGAGTTTTAAGTTCGCATAAATGTCAAACCTGCGAATATCTGAGCCATTTATGGTTTGTTTTAAAACAAAAATCTGCTACAGGGAGCACATGTTTTGGTATTGACCCATGCAACTTGGTTATAAATTTATCAGTGTTTTTATACTGATTTCAATGCTGCTAACTCTTATAACGGCCGGACAAAAAAAAGAATATTTTATACCCTTAAATGTCAGTACACAATGTAAAGGAATATTAAATAAAACATTGATTGTATAAGGAGAGATTGATGAGCTTTGAATACCAGAAAGTTGAAACTGTGGGGAAGATCTGCCCTGACAGGGTGTCCCGCTTTCGTATATTTGGACTGATGAACAAAATCCCGCGTTTAGTTGTCCATCTAAAATAAAACTTTATTGTAAAAAGTGCGCCCTGCGCTTTAGTCGGCAGATTCCGTCATCAAGTATTTGGGAACGACGATTGTGATTTCCGAATTTACTTATTCGTACATTTGTGGTAACATCTGTAGAAGAGGAAGCAGTAGGATATGTTCCCGATGCTAACATTGGACGTGTTGCACTCAGATTTTCTGTAATTTTTATTGTTCGATTGTACACACTGTCAAAGATGTTCCTTGCCCTTTTTTGGTGCTTCAGATCAAATATAGGAATTGGAATACAGTTTTGGGTGAATATGCGCTATGTAAATGGTGTCTAAAGAAAGGAACTTCTTTTACCATTCCTTAAGACCCTTCAATATCCAAGAAATCCTTCCGTAAAAACTACCCGGGATCGTTTAAGGAAACACAGTTCAGATCAAATATGGGAATTGGAATCCAGTTTTGGGTGAATACGCGCTATGTAAATGGTGTCTAAAGAAAAGATGTTCTTTCGCCACTCTTAAGACCCTTCAACATTTCGCACGTTCGAATTTTGATTCCAATAAATCCTTTCGTAAAAACTACCCGGGATCGTTTAAAGAAATACAGGAAATGAAAGTGATGACAAAAACTAAAACACCAATATCCATTTTGTCAAACAAGTACCGGGAACTATTAAATAAAACGCATACATTCCTTTTGTATACAAATAACCGGTTTTCCAATAGGGACTTAATTTAATTTGTGAAAGCACCCTTTCATTAATCATCGAACTGTCACTGTCAATTTATTCAATAAACTCAACATTTTCATCATGGTTAAGTACACGAACGAACAACGTCTGCAAATTATAAAAATTTACTACCGAAAAAAAGTTGTCAAGTCCCTATAGATAAACCCTATATATCCGGAAACTTTTTTTTTACTACATTTCTCTCGGGAGCGGCGAACCTATAGCACCGATTGGGCTCCCCAAGATCTCACCAAAAAAACGCTTGCAGTTCCTCTTGAACAGGTGCAGGTTGTAACACTCGCGTTGGAAGGGAGTTCCACAGTTTCCCCGACCTGTAACGGAATGAGTTCTGATACAGGGATGTTCGCGCCGTCGCGAGATGAACCGCAAACTGGTGTGATCCGTCCGATTGTCTTGTGGAGCGCATATAACCCGAATTGCGCGGAACTATACCACGAATCTGCGAAGAACAGTACCCGTGATAATATATGTAAAACAGACAGAGGTCGGCAATGCGCCTTCGATGTGATAGCGACTTTAGTCCCGACGTCAGCACCGAGTCCCCGATCAGGCGGATCGCTCATCTCCCTATGCTATCAAGTAGGTCGAGGGTATGCTTAGGAGCCGAGCTCCAAACATGAGAGTAATATTCAAGCGCGGGTATAATTTGGGATTGATACAGGTGTTTTGTTATATGATTATTGTTTTTGTTGGAGGCCTTACCTCAAGTGATTGGAGCCGGGCTGGCTGCTTCAGGTGGTGAGAGACCCGTTGCGTTACGAAAATAAATGAAAGTCTTCTTGGGGATTTCCTTATATATATTGAAGAAAATAATTTAAAAATACTTTGGCCATGGGATTGAGGTTTGAATTGGAACAGATCTGTTGGTCGTAGCCTCGGCCTCTGGAGGCTCATCACGAATCAAAAAAAAAAAAAAAATGGGGCGGCGAGAGGCCGACTTCAGGGAGGCGAGGACAAATGTGCCCTTCATCTTGTCTCTGGCTTCTGGTCATCTTGCGATTACCAGAATCACCCACATCCGTGAGGATGTTGGGCTCGGTCTCGAGTATCTGAAAAGAAAGGGGGAAGGAGATATCTAAGGATAGTGTGGACAGGGTTAGTTCAAGTGTTCTCTAACTACTTGGATGGTGGGAAAGTGGGAAAGAAATCGCACAAGACCGGTGGGTCTTGAGTGCGGTAGTAAACGCAGATCACGTCTTTGGCGTCTGATAATCTGCGCTTTGGTCGGTGTGTTTGTGTGTGTGTGTGTGTGTGTGTGTGTGTGTGTGTGTGTGTGTGTGTGTGTGTGTGTGTGTGTGTGTGTGTGTGTGTGCTGTCTTGTACTGTGCGTGCGTGTTTCTAGTGTGTCAGCAGTAGACCCTGTGGGATGGGTCCAGGACTCCTCTATTATAGAGGAGAATGTTGTTGGGAAGGGTGCTTTCTTCAGTTTTGTACTGAAGAAGATATTGTGGTGGTCTGATCCGAGGGGATCGAGAGAGAGAAGGGTCAACAGCGCAAGACTCCCGTACAAGTGGGTTCTCGTTGTTCTGAATGCTTTCGAGGTACTTATATGCTAATTGTAGCAAGTACTCGTCGATAGGGATAATGGAAGCACCTTCGTATAGGTTTTATATTATATTATCCATGGTTATAAAATCATTTCGGTCGTTCACTATTAATGGCTATAAAAAAAAATACAAAATAACATACCGTCGTTCAATTTATTCTTTAAGCTTTATAGGGTTGGTACCACCGATCATAGAACTTTCCCTTATCCAGAAATCGCTATCTGTAGGGAGGGCTGATATTTCTGGCATGACTCTCGTACAATTTATCCTTAACGGACATTCCGCCACTCCCACGTCTCAGGCTCGAATCACAAAGATGGTAAATGTATTGAAGAGGGCTAATATTCCTTATTGATAAGGAACTTACATGATTTTCACGCATTTATAGCCTCAAAATGTTTGGACCTTGAATACCACGAATTCTTGCTGCCTACAAAACGTACGGTGCCCAATATCCCTTGAATCATTTCCAGCAGTTTCGAAACTTTTTTAGAACAACTCGTTATCTGTTAGGAATTTGATTAGATGGGTAGAAACTTAGAAGCAAAGATAAGGAAGAACTAAATTTTAAAAAAAATCTTTGAATGCCTCTTGAAACTGGCGGGCGTAATAAAAACAATGTTCTTTATTATAATGCGATATTCAAATGCAATCTTGCACAAATCTTCATTTTTCGAACATATGTCTGTGGCTCGTTTCTTATAAAAAGAAGCCTGGGCATTTCCTTCTTTACTTAAGAATCTATATTGTTTTCCTCGCGACTCAGTAATGGGAATAGCATTCTATTCTGTTTGTTCAGAAAAAAAAGTCTGTAAAAGTAGTTATAATACTTTCGGTCCTGCAATATAATGTAAAAATGTGGAATTTTTCCAGCCCTTTGTTTGGGTTTCAATTTACTTTAGACAAATTGTCATTGCACGGTGAAGAATACCTTTCTTTTAGCTAAATTTTTAGGAACAAGTTTGCCAAAGTTCGCCAGTTTCAAATCGTCTGCTATTAAAGAAAGAAAAACTTTTGAAGAAGTATTTATAATAATTGTAAGCCCTTTATATAATAGTAGACCTTCCAGCCCCTTGTTTGCACTGCATTTTTTGTCGGTTAAAAATTTGTTGTCAGGTAAATAATATTGCCTGGCTCCTCGATAGTATAGTGGCTAGTATACCCGCCTGTCACGCGGGAGACCGGGGTTCGATTCACCGTCGGGGACCCTCTGGCGCAAGACTAAGTACCTTGCCCGGAAAAAAACATATTATGGAAAATTTAACAAGCCTCAGGACTTGCTAAATAAGGCCAAGACCGGTTCCCGATGATGATGATGATGAAATAATATTGGCAAAAAAGAGAAATCGCACTTATTCCAACCCGTTTACAATTCGAGAAAGAAACATTTTTGAAGAATTTTGTATAACAATTTTAGGCCCTTTATAAAGTTCAAAAAAGAAGAACTTTTCAAGCCACCGAAAAAACACACTATATAAATCACCAGCGATCAATGTAATAAATTTGAATTTATTGAAACATTAGCTAACAGTCTTTTCTTGATACCAACATTATATCCCCACCTTTCAGTTGTTAGTCTGTCATATTTTCGATGGCCAGAAAATATCGTCGAGACCCTCCACTGATGATCATAGTTGTGTTCCCTTGGCGACAATATGTAGTTAGGATCAAACAAATATTTTTCGGCGAAGCGACCCATTGATAAAAAATTGGTATTTCATGTGAACTGAAACTTATTCACCCAGACCTTTTCACCCAGCATCCTCAGCAACAATGAGAGCATAAAAAACGAAATGTTAACTGAGCTATCAATACACATCCTGGAATAAACTATTCATTTCGATGTTCGTTTAAAATTCCCGACGCAAAGGATGCAATTCAGATTAATTTAGTGTCACATATAACTGACTCTCCAACCAGATACTCTATTAACAAAAAAATTCGAAAGAATCTTCGCCCTCGTTGAAGGATTCGGCTCCACACAAAACAATTATTTTCCAATCATCTGCATCCAATAAACATCGATTCCTTGAAGTCGTTTACGGGATAAAAAATGTTGGAATCTCTTTTTGAACCCAAGTGGATATAGATAAATATGTCCATTACTAACGGTAATATAGTTCCCATCTAATAAATTTCGAGATTAGTGCTGAACAAAAATCAAGCATAGAAAAAATGCCGAAAACATTTCAAACATCTAGCTCGTTGAAGGATACCTGTTGTGCACCAAATTCCTCAGCCCTATCATAAAAAACAAATGAAGTCAGCCATTATTTTCGAGTCTTCCTTTTTCGGTTCGTGGAGTTTTTTTTTCTTGGCTCGTTTTTCTTTCATTAGGGAAAATCTTAAGAATGAATGAGAGTCAAAAATAAATAACAACAGGCAGGATCGCACACAGAATGGGAAATTCGTGGAAGGACCAACAGTTTGTTGTTACACGAAAACACTTTCATCCTTGCGCTATTCAACGCTGTACTTTTGGTCAGGTTGTTTGTCCCCCCTGACACTTATCTTTCGATGAAGATGATGATGGAAGTGATATTTACTAGGACTTCAAAAAAAGCAAATATTTAAGTTAAATTGATTTTGAAAAAAAATGAGGAAGATTTCCAGAAGGCATGTGTAATAATCCGAGACGCAGGCGGCAGACAGATCTGTTAATTAGAAGAATGCGTTGAATGCTGCATTCTGATCGATTCCTGATGATTTAGACACACATCCGCAATTATTTCTTGGATGTGTAGTTATTGTTGTTGATGTCATTTGTTTTGTGCTGTCTGCCACTATTGTGGGGGTTAGTTGAGAAAATAACTATTTGTCAATCTTTTCAACACAGCTGGTTTGGTCCTCGAGGTTAGATAGGTGAGATAATACTAAAGGATGTTGTCAACAATATATCAAATGAGATAACTGATATAAACTGTGATTTTCTTGTTCAAAAGCATACATACAAGAGAAATTGGTTGAGGTACCCTTAAACGAAGTTTTTGTTTAATGCATGGACTGTCTTCAAATTACTTCGCTGGCTGTAGGTAGGCCGCTCATCTCAACTTGGCGTAAAACTAGTACGATACGCTGCAACTCTTCCTTTAATACCTAAATATTGGTACACCTGGTTCTTACATTCAATTCTACTCGAACAGATAATTACTTTGCTGAGATTTATATCCAACAAGTTCGCAACGCCAGTTGTTAAAGAGGTTCGAAAAGGTTGATTGGGCATGTTTGAAAAATTGCGACAAACTCACCTTTACTGTCATTAACAAACGATTGAAGTAGGTACTGAGTAACGCACAAAAGATTATGTTCTAAAATCAGGATAAAAATGGGTGTGAGTACGGAGCCTTGCGGAACACCATCATTGCTCTGATGGGATGCAACTTTATCGCCAACCAGAACTACTTGGGTTGAGTGGCTACAAAGTCGTCATATATTCAATAAACCAGTAAATCGTTGAACTCTTGGGAATGCAATTTCGACAACAAGAATGGTGTAAAATTCGGATGAATGCTTTTGAGATATCTAGTCCTATAATATCGTTTTCATCAAAATAGTGCATTGGGTGCGATTTTTTAGAAAGACACGCTAGCAGATTTGCGACTCTGTTGCTTCGAAGCTCATATTCTCCGCCACTAAGAACGAGATTTCCAGGTTTTTCGAAAACAGTAACTCCATAGTTTTCGACAGGATTGAATATGGGGAATTTGATGGATGATGAATTGACCAGTTGAATAGGGCAGATAGATGGGTCATCTCGGTGTTTTAGCGATTGAAGATGAATTTATAGCGTATTCCGACGATAGTGAAGAACGTGTGATTCGAACTGACCTGAATCACTAAAAATGTAACCAATGCTCAACACATCAGGCCACTGACGTTTGTACGAATTCGATTTCTAAACTCAAGTACACTCAACTGATGTGGAATTGTTATGTTATCGCTATGGTATACGGCTTTAATACATTTTCTTATTCGATTTTCGTTCGGTGTTCTTCACTATTTGCTTGTGTATTGTGTGTGTATCTGTAAGAAACGCCACAAATTCATCTTGAGAAAAATACATCCGGCCAATGGATTTATCAATGTTCAGCTCCTGAAGTGCTCAGGCAAAAGTACGGGTTTGAAAGTGCTGCCTGTGCTCAAGTTGACATACAGCTGAATTAAGTTCGCTACGAACAACGCCGCAAGTATATTGTATTTCTCTATTAAACGGGGAGGGTATCCGTTGCAATTGATCAGTCTGAGCTCTGTATAGAACACCAGCATTAGTTATGTCAGAAAACTCGTGATTCGTTACCCATTTTCTTTGCCGTGCTCGACGTCTGTTTTACATTACCCATTCGAAACCTATTTGTGCATCCTTAACTATACTTTTTTGCAGGTGGGGCTTAAGCATTCCAATCTTAGAAAGAACTGTTCACAATGTGGATGAGTTACCTCACTTTTTTTCTTACTCTTTTATATGTTTCTGGTGGTTACTAATAGAAGGTAATGACAACACCTCTTCATAGTTATGGCGTATGCATGTGCTATGTAGTGGTTTCCTTATTTGGCTGGTAGCTGGATACCAACATTTATTTCGGAAATATAAAGGTCGGCCCAATTGAATTGGCAACTTTCCAAAAAGCTATAATTTGTTATTGCTTAACAAATTTTGTTGAGGTAAATTAAAAAATTTCAAGGATTTAAGAAAAATTTTCGACGTGCCATCCTTTAGCGTGGACTATGGGCCTATCGAAGAAAGTATCGCATCGCACGCTGCCGGAATGTGAGCGTACAGTACCCTGGTTTATTCACGAAGAAGGGCTCTCTGGATTTCAACCACATTGTGGTACTTTTTAGGGCCGACTTTGGCCTGTAAAATGCCGGATATCGAGAAATTCAGGGGATTTGCATCCGATGTCCGTTAATGCCATAGTAGTACAGGTGGGCTGAAATACGTAAAATGTAACGTTAATTTGCCTGCTTTGGTTGATGTGTGATTTGTGAGCAGAGTGCGACGCTGTAGAGTCTTGTTGAAACAACCGTAATATTTGGTTACCCACGACTTCAAATAGCTTCCAAAACCCTTTCACGATACATATTCGCATTCATCTTGACGCTACGGTCTAAAAACACCAATGGAGAGCGTCGTAAACCTCGACAGCCGGTGCTGCTTAAGCTCTGGTGGCCATTTGAATGTTTACATTTTCTTATGACCTTTCGGTCGATACGGTCAGCGATTGTTCATCATCATCATCGGAACTACAACCGGGAGCCGGTCTTGGCCTTATTTAGCAAGTCCTGAGGCTTGTTAAATTTTCCATAATGATTTGTTTCTTTCCGGGCAAGGTCATTAGCCTTGCACCAGAGGCTCGCCGACGGGGAATCGAACCCCGGTGTCCCGCGTGAGAGACGGGTATATTAACCACTATACTATCGAGGAGCCAAGATTTTTCAGTTGTCCTAATAATAAGCCACTTGCGGCTTTTCACCCAAATGTAGCGCAATTATATTATCACGTTTGAATTCCATCACGTATAATTTTATTTTTCACGGACCTGATTCGCAGATGTTGGTTTTTTTTTACACTAACGCGCACAAAAGGGGATTTTGAAGTACCCTTAAATGTCAGAGCACAGTGCGAGCTGATGGGGAAGAAGTGGATAAGGAAAGGAGGTGCCGATGTCTATTGGTCTTGAATACCATTACAACAACGAGGGAACACATGATCAAGTAGAGTATTCCACATAGCTGTGGTTCGGCTAAATAATGGCCCTCTATGTTTATTTGTGTGCCAGAAGTTGACTGAAGTGCCTCAAGTGAACTGATGCCCATTCACAGATTTGACGGGTATCGCAGGAAAATGTCTGAAGGAGCGGAACAGATTCAGCAAGTTCAGGTGAGCAACGATCGTGGTAAAAGAAAAGAGATAAGCATGATATGATGCGCCTATGTTCTAACGACGAAAGTAAACGACTTATGGCTGTGTCCCCAATAAGTTTCACTGCTCTTTTTTGTATTCTATCGAGCCCATGTAGCGCAGTTTTGGATGCGCCTGATCAAATATGGGATTTGAATTCTATTTTGAGACGAATATATGTCTTGTAAATAGTGGCCAGGTTGGATGGACTGAAGCATCTTTTGCATCTCTTAAGGAACCCCACTTTTGGCAGCTTTGCAGCCTGTGATAGTGTATTTAGTTTGGGGATCGCCTTTGACGACATGAGACAGCATTAAGGCATTGAATACTACTTGGTTAGATAATCCCCATCGATATAACTTCTTGACGTCGGAATTCAATGTATTAACCGCAGCCTGCTGATTGATAATGACATTCGCACTGTTTGCTCGGGAATGTTCGTTTGAGTATGAGAAACTCAACGTGCTATTATCAGCAAACGAGTGAATTGTGTTTTGGGTACTTGACACGAGATCATTTATAAAGATCAGGAAGAACGTGGGTGGGAGTACGAACTCTGGGGAACACCTGCATTAATTTGATGGGGGACAGATATGACACCATGGTGCAAGGCTAATGACTTTGCCCGGAAAAACAAATTATTATGGACAATTTAACAAGTCTCAGATATGGACCGGATAGTGGTGGAGAGACTTGCTAAATAAGGCCAAGACCGGATCCCGGTTGTAGTGTGATGATGATGATGACATGACACCAAGACCACTTGAATTGAACAACCGGAAAGGTAGTCACTTATCCATTGGATCAGGAAATTGTCCACTCCATATGAATGTAATTTTGACAAAAGGGCTGGATGCCAAACTTTGTCGAAGGCTTTTGAAATATCCAATGCGACTACCTTGCTTTCACCGAAGTAATGGATGGAATGGCTCCACTTTTCGGCAAGGTACGCCATAAAATCTCCTGTGGACCGGTTGCTACGACACCCATATTGGCGTCATTGAAGAGCTCAGAGATTGTTTGACACATCTGTAAATAATAAAATTATCTGTCATTAGACAAAATGTAATAGTAGTTGTTTGGAAATGATAACAGAGTGAAAATGGTTGTAGTTCGATTCGGCTATAACACCAATGCCATTCATTGTGATGAAGTCACATTACACGAAATCCGAGATTTTAGAAACAACCTCGATTGCGAGAAAATTGTTCATGCTCCAAATTCCGTGATCGATATCACAAAGGAAGACGAACAACTGGATATCGTACAAGAAACTCACAAACGAGCTTGTGGCGTTTCTAACAGATATTAGGAAAGGCGTGGTGTTTTTTTTTTTATTTTTTTTTTTATTTTTTATTTTTTATTAGACTTCTCTCGGGAGAGGCGAACCTATAGCGTCGAGTGGGCGCCCCGAGATGCCATCAAATAACTGTTGCAGTTTACAATCGATACCGACGAATTCGCAACTGCAGCCACGAACATGACACCAGAATTAGTCGAAAACGATATCATCAGAGCCTTATACCAGAGCATTAATGTAATAATCATAGTGGGTGCACAAATAAGTTCCCACCGTTTGGCAAAAAATTATCCCAACAGAAAAATATATAGAAATTGTCAGATGTCAAGTGTAATATTGTGAGTTTGAACACTTGATAACCAACATAACCTCAAAATATTAATGACTTTGTGTCAGCAAAAATGTCTAGTTTTGTGCCAAATAAGCGTAATTTGAACTTTTGATTTACTTTTTTATTTTGAAGAAATCTGCCGCTGAGGCGCATTGATTGCTTGCAGAAGTATATGGCGAGGCTGCTTTGAGTGAGAGAAGTTGTCGTGAGTGGTTTCAAAAGTTTAAAACCCTGAATTTGACGTGGAAGACAAAGAATGAAGTGGAAGGCCGAAAGTGTACGAAGACGAGGAATTGGAAGCAATATTGAGGAAGATCCATCCCAAACGCAAAAAGAACTTGCACGTACAATAGATGTAACTTAACAAGCAATTTCACATCGTTTAAAATCGTTAGGGATGTTTCTAAAACAAGGAAATTGGGTTACATATGAACTGAAGCCGAGAGACGTTGAACGTCGACTTTGCATAAGTGAAATGCTGGTTGCCAGACGAAAAAAGAACTTTTTGCATCGTATAGTCACTGGGTATGGAAAATGGATCCACTACGATAACTCAAAGAAGAGAAAATCGTGGGGACCACCTGGCCATGCTTCAACATCGACAGCAAAACTGAATATTCATGGTAAAAAACTCATGCTGTGTATTTGGTGGGATCGGATTAGTGTCATGTGTTATGAATTGCTGAAACCGAGTGAAAACATCACTGGAGTTCTCTACCGAACACAATTATTGAGATTGAGCCAAGCACTCTAGGAAGAACGCGCCCATTACTACTCCAGACATGACAAAATTATTCTTTCCATGACAATGCTCGTCCGCATGTTGCGGTGGTGGTGAAAAACTATTTGGAAACACATAATTGGGAAGCCCTACCCCACTCGTCGTATTCACCAGACCTTGTCCCTTCTGATTATCACTTATTTCGATCCATGGAACTTGGTCAAATAGTGAAGAACACCGAACGAAAAAAATCGAATAAGAAAAATACATCAGAACCGTATACCAAGCGATAAATAAAAATAATTCACACCAGTGGAATATACTCGAGTTTGGAAATCAAATTCTAAACACGGTTAGTAGCCTGGTGTGTAACGCTTAGGTAAAATTTTTTTCGTGATTCGAGCTGTCATAGCGTCAGTTCGAATCACACGATCTTCTTCACTATTATTTCAAACGCTATAATTGGTGACTACGACGTGATCTTGTACACACAGCATACACTTCCCATAGTAAAGCAGAACTTCACACACGGTCACGACTTCCGCATAGAGCCCAGCCTCCGACGTTTTCTCGTTTCTCTCTCGTTCGTCCGTCGTCCGCATACGAATCTGATCGTAACGAAGTTACTGCGGCGGGAGTGTGTAGCGATTCTAACAGTTACACACAATTCACAAGCAAGCCAAAATAGTGAAGAACACCGAACGAAAAAAATCGAATAAGAAAAATACATCAGAACCGTATACCAAGCGATAAATAAAAATAATTCACACCAGTGGAATATACTCGAGTTTGGAAATCAAATTCTAAACACGGTTAGTAGCCTGGTGTGTAACGCATAGGTAACATTTTTTTCGTGATTCGAGCTGTCATAGCGTCAGTTCGAATCACACGATCTTTTTCACTATTATTTCAAACGCTATACATACTAGTAGTAATTCGCATTCAAGCAGCCCGTTGCAACATTCTTGTGCACATCTGGCCGTTGTCTGAGATCGAATCACGTTTTTCATCATCATCGCCTACAATCGAGATCCGGTCTTGGCCTTATTTAACAAATCTCTCCACCGGTCCCGATTTCGACCCGAAGTCATCCAGTTTGGGACTCCCAGGCTCTGGGCATCCTAATCTACGCCATCTTTCCATCGCAGACAAGGTCTGTCGCGTTGTCCCCTTCCATACATCCTACCACAAAGGACTTTCCGGACAGGCTCCTCTTCGCTTATTCGAGCTAGATTCACGTTCTTCACTCCGTCGCAAAAAAATTTTAAAGGTATAAGTCTATTGGATAGTATAGCTGAATGTATAGGGTTTTCCAATAGGGACTTGACAACTTTTTTTCGGTAGTAAATTTTTATAATTTGCAGACGTTGTTCGTTCGTGTACTTAACCATGATGAAAATGTTGAGTTTGCTGAATAAATTGACAGTGACAGTTCTATGATTAGTGAAAGGGTGCGTTCACAAATTAAATTCAAAGTTGTCAAGTCCCTATTGGAAAACCCTTTATAATAAATCACATCGGAAGTACAAGTTACATTCCATTGAAATTGTAAACTTGCACCCTAGAATAAATGATATCCTTTTGTAAGCCTTCACTGTTTTTTGCAGGCCGATGTACTGACACACATCAAGTCCTGGCTTGAGTATGAAGTGTTTTGGGTGCTAGCATTTCAAATTCGGTGCTAATTTCAATGGAGGGTATTGTTTATGAAGATGATTGGAAGTAGAATGGTAGACCGCCGTTAAGCCACACGAAAAAAAAGATCTCATGCCTTATAAGTATCCTATTTTCACAGGGAGGTATTTTCGACATTGGTATTAAGTGGCTTACGAGTGCTTTGAATGTTTCCAACGTTATTTTGTTGGTACAGCATGTTACTCATATGTTAAACCATCAAATTTCCTTTCGAGCTAGTTGATTGTTAAACCCATTTCAGGGGTCCCTAACTATGTCAAATTTTGATTGAAATTCTGTGTGACATGATATGTCTATTAGAGGGTTGGCCATTAAATTTGTGGTTCTTACTCTTCCCATATATAAACAAATCGTATCACTTACAACAAAGCTTTTTCGGCCGACATTCTACAGAACTCCAACTTTTCATAGTATACTAAAATGGTCGTAAAAATGCAAGCTATGAATTCTTGGAAGAACACTTTTCGAGACCTGTAATCAAGCGAAACAGGAATGTAATCCGGCAAAACCCAGCAACTGTCCCCTTTCCCTCAATAAATAAATAATTTGCACTGCCTCTATTCGTTGGCGCTAAAATAAACCCATGACAAGCTAGAGTAATCCAAGGTCAGTTGGTGGGCGTTGATTCTGTGCGTCATTTGTTTTCACGATTCAATAAATCGAGTCTTTTCTTTAATGTTTCTTCATCTCAGTGGGAGCGCTCAAACAATTTCGTGTCATTTCAATTACTCAAACCTCCTGACACACCCTGATTGTACAACCCCAGACAAATCGCCAGATTTAGTCTTACAGCTGTCGAGAGCAATAAACTTTCAGACTCGCGCCCGGTGAATGTGACACACATAAGCTAATGAGCGTAAATATGTCTGCAATTAAATAGTGGATAACAATTTCAATATTGGAATATTTGCGATTGGGCGACGTGTAATATACAGATCAGTAGATGAATAAACAAAATATATAAATGCGAAATTTCACTACTGATGATGAGTCACTAACTCGCACGGAAAAAGACGTTGCAGTTAGTTAAATAAAAATTTGTCAAAGAATGTTAGAAGATCTCACAAAAAAGTTCCCCATCACTGAAAAATATGTTAGGTGTATGTATTTAATAGAATTAAAATGTGCAGGGCAGTAAGGGTTCTGTTGTATAGGATGTACTCCTATAGCTTCAAGGTTCGGTAGTTTTGTAGATTAATACAGCACACGTTTGATGTGATTTGCCAATCTATGACGAACAGTGGTTCTTCATGTGGCATTACACTACATATATTTCCATGGCAAAAAGGGTTTGTGTTATACTACTATACTATGTGCTTTATACCCCATTGACGATTCCGATAGTAAACCTCATAGTATCGAATATCTAACTTATTCAAGTCCTTGAATACGTTCACATCTCTTTTTGTGCGACACA
Organism: Microdon myrmicae; assembly: GCA_963931805.1. Classification (NCBI taxonomy): domain Eukaryota; kingdom Metazoa; phylum Arthropoda; class Insecta; order Diptera; family Syrphidae; genus Microdon; species Microdon myrmicae. Next base: position 16,941,463 of record OZ007502.1, read on the forward strand.
TTAAGTAAAACGAATGAAAGAAGAATCTAAAGACGTTGCATCTTATCTAGAAGCAACATTTTCGGACAAGTTTTGGAAGCCGCGTCAGTGTTACACGAAATAAAACCTACTTGCTCCATTCGGTGCATTTCGTGAAAAGAAAAGGATAAAAATTCGCTGTCATAACTTACAGACGAAAGTTGAATATAGATGTGTAGTGCCCTATCCTTCCCTCAACCATTAATACCCTTTTTTCTGAAGCGGCCGCTAACCAGATTTTCTCGAAAATTGCACACAAATATGATTCGCGTATACAGAAACACAAACCATCGAAGAATCGGCAAGTTTTGCCAAGTCTAAAACTTTAGGAGCATGAAGACAAAAATTATAATTATGGAATCAGTTAAATTCATAACAGTTTTATATATTTTTAATACCAATTTGGTAGAAGGCTTCGTCCGCTGAGAGGTTTCGCCTGCCAACCCCCTAGCCTCATGTTAATCCCTTTTCAAAAATCGCATTCCTAGTCACTTTTAATAATCCTGATCGAAACTTTAAAACTTGATTAATAGAGGTTGCTAAGGAACTATGGGCACTTCTATTTCATGAGCTAATATTGATTCCTTTCGTACTTTCGCAATTTCTTCCAATTTAATTCGACAGTTACTTTTTAAATTCTAATTTCCGCACCAACTACAAAAACATGTAAGAATTTTAGTAAGTGTAAGTCTTATGTGTACTATATCCACTCTACTGAGCCATGTGTGAGCCACAAGTCACTTTAATTAAATTTCTATTACAGTCAAACTTAAACTGTAACGGCTAGGATTACAAAGCGAATCTTCGTGCATCTACACTTTTTTATAAACTGCACGAAAATATTATTTGAATGCTCGGTAGTCAGCTGTCTGAAGCGCTAACTAAGTCTATAATTCACAGTTAGTTTATACAAAGTGTGTTATCAATTTTTGTTTTGCGCAACTATTCATTTCTTAGATTCCAAATTAGGTTAGACCAAAAGTGCTTAAATTCTAACTCAAGTATACATGTTTATAATTTACTGGTCCTACGCGGACACTATAAACTAAGCATAACATGACTACCGCCGTGAATTTTTGCCTCGACGTTAGAAGTCTATTTATCTCGTTTATTTCGAAGAAAACTAAATTTAAAAACGCTGTGTCCTCGTTTTTATTTAAATTCAACTTATTTTTAATTGGTTTCTTTGTATTTGTGTATATAAGACTTACATTTAATCTTATTCTAAACTACATGGCGAATTCTAAACTATATCTCGATGGGAATTCATTATCACCTTCGTTTGATGGATGCCGGTGGAGTTCCAAAGTCTGTCATATCCCGGAGGAAATGTTTGATCTCCGGGAGGAGGACACCGAGTATTTTGTAGCGCAGAAAAAATTATTTGATGTAATAGTAAGTCCATCAATTCGACGTGTAACCAAAAAAAGGAAACCATCCACGATCATAGCGTGCAGTCATCAGTTGAACGTATATCCAGATAACCGTAAAATTAGCTCAACCGCTGTTCCGACTTTTTCTCAGAGGCTAGTGTGGTACATACATTCCCGACAATCACATATAATTCGTGTAAGAAGAATGTAAACCATAGAATCCATAGAATATTTAAAACTGTAAAAGTTGACCAACGTAATCACAAAAAATAGTTTTAAATTAGTTAGGTTCACAAGTTTTATGTTTTTTCAATGAACAAAAGGCATGGATATGTAGGCTCCTCGATAGTATAGTGGTTACTATACCCGCCTGTCACGCGGGAGACCGGGGTTCGATTCCCCGTCGGGGAGCCCCTGGCGCAAGATGACCTTGGCCGGAAAAAAACAAATCATTATGGAAAATTTAACAAGCCTCTGACTTGGAAAATAAGGCCAAGACCGGTTCCCGGTTGTAGTGCCGATGATGATGATGATGTGTATCTAGAGAATTTTTACAACTTGAGTAATAATATATTTATTTTAGTTTCTATAACTAAAATTGTATTATTTACTATAACACTGCTTAATTTCATAAGAGTTTTATGTATTTTTAATGGAGAATGCATAGATATTGTGACGCATATGACAATCAGTACTAGAATATTCTAGAAAGTCCGAAACAAAGTACTAGAATATTCTGGAAAGTACTGGAAAACTGGAGACTATGAACAATAGAAAATTCGAGGCTATGGAACGGACGGAAACGAAACACCGAATTAGAAGAATGAAACACGGTATACATACGTCGCACGCAGATCAAGAAGTAAAAGAGTAAGAAGTAAGCAGTCAAAGACGCGATAAGTACGGAAGCGATAAGTCAAGAAATCGTTAAGTGTACGGTAAAAGTAACGGTTGTTATTAACGGACTAATAAAGTGTTACATTAATTCAAAATCGATTTAACGGCTCTTATTTATTAAAAATAATTAATCCAGCGAACCCTAAGCTCGCAACAATATGTTCATAGTATGTAGTGAATTTTAATAACTTCAGAAAAATAATCGTTTTACTTTCTACAACTAAATTTTATAACATTTCTACAATACTCCCAATCACTAGGATGAGGCCACAAATGTTGCAATTGATTTTCGCTCTTTATACCTGTTGGACATTTTGTACCCGGAAACATATACTACCTGTGAATAGGTACGTATTTTCCTAAAAGAAATTCATAAAACTAAAGGGTAATTATGAAACGATCGTTGGAATTTCCCAAGATCAAATAATAAACTACTTAAAAAGGTTGTAAAAAAGTGCCTCACTGGGATGAGGCCATTGCGAATATTTCGTTGCAGGAGTGCAAATGAGCGATTTTTTTAAAACTTTTGTTTAGAATAAGAACTACTTTTATTTCATTTGAAACACAAATGGGTTTCGGTAAGACTTTGACAGTGACAGAAAGAGGACAAATATTGAAAGTATCGGATTTAGGACTCTCAGGCCGAGAAATAGCAAGGAGGTCGGTTGTAAATAGTTATCTTGTGGACCCACAAAAATATGGGAAAAATAAAAAAGGACGCACATCTGAAGCAACAACATCACGAGAAAAGCGGTTGATTCTACGGCTTGCGTCAAATTCTACTCTACACCTTCTTGGATTACGAGCTCGTATCGAGCCAGCTCGTGCGGATGATAAATGCAATCAAGCATACTGTTCTAAAGAACATGATTTCTGGGAATATGGAACCCCGAGACCTGGAAATCGAAGAACTTACTACCCTTACTAAAGTAAGGGCCAAAAGCGGAGTATCAGCCAGCATAACAACGGTCCGAAGGATAATAAAAAAAAAAGTGATACTATCAAGAGAAAAATATTGAAAAAGAAACATGTTTTGAGGCAAGTACACAAGGAGCATCGAATGAGTTTTGCAAAAGAACATGTCGCTTGGACCAGTGAATGGAAACCCGTTGTCGTTTGGGGTGAAAAAAAGTTTAACCTTGACGGTCCTGATGGTTTCAACTTTTATTTCCATGATCTAAGAAAGGAGGAGCTTATTTTGGCAAGACATTGTGGGGGTTCGATGTAGGTGCGCCAAGCCACGGGCACTGATACACTTCCTTCCCACTTGTCACTGATCCAATAGTGTTGATAAAAGTCCGTAAAATATCCAAGAGTGGCAGGAAAGAATGAAAACGCCGGCGGGTTGGTTTTCTTTTCTTTTAACTGACAAATTAATTCTTAATATTATTCATTATTTTTTTTTTTTAATAAATATTATACTATAGCGTTTGAAATAATAGTGAAGAAGATCGTGTGATTCGAACTGACGCTATGACAGCTCGAATCACGAAAAAAATTTTACCTAAGCGTTACACACCAGGCTACGGACTGTGTTTAGAATTTTATTTCCAAACTCGACTATATTCCACTGGTGTGAATTATTTTTTTGTTATTTATCGCTTGGTATACGGTTCTGATGTATTTTTCTTATTCGATTTTTCGTTCGGTGTTCTTCACTATTTTTGCTTGTGAATCGTGTGTATCTGTTAGAATCGCTACAATACAAGTTGAACTCTGCTTTCTTTACACTGTGATCGCTGTAATTAAAATTTTACCAAAAGCGAACCCGCACAACATCACAGCCGTACATCAGGAGCTGTAGAAGACGATGTTGACTCCGAAGAAGAACTAAAGGCCAATATCCGTATTCGAAAGAGCGCATTTGCGAAGGTCATCGAAGAAATTGAAGGAAATATACCAGATTCACTAGCTCGTCCTGATGAAATGTGTCAACATAAGGAAGAAAGTCGGAATCAAGAAAAAAGCCAGAATACAGAAATAAATGAAGGTAGTCGTTTAATTGCGAGTCCACAAGCGCACAAAACAAAAGGGTTTGACCCAGAAATTGGTGAGCCACAGCCTGAAAAAAAAATCTCATTCCAACGGCAAGCGAAGAAATCGTTCAACGAGATTTAGTGATAATAAAGATTCCAGTCAAATATCAACTGGCAATCGTTCGCCAGTACATTCGGGATCATGCACTTCAACTAGATCTCTACATAAAAAAAGATCAGATGAACTCTACCTCACCCGATACGTCAACACGTTACAATGTAACCTACAGTAATTCATCAAATATATCAAATAAGATAGATGATGATAAGCGAAGTAGTAGTAGTAGCAACAGTTCCAACAAAACCTCTTCAAAATTCTGATCTTCATTTTCAAGTCCTCAATGGGATTCATCAAGATCGTCATCGTACATTTCGTCTTCAAGCGGTACACGCAGTTCCCATAGTCGTCGGTATAAATACTCAAGCGCAGAAGAAAGATCACGACACTCGCAACAAAGTAGTTCTTATCGCAGCAGTCGCAGAAGAAACTCCTCAGAATGTACTGATGATGAACGCTATAAAAAGCGTCCAGCACGCCATCAACGCCATAAGGGTGGATCCACCCTTACGTATTTTCGACATGATCGGCGTAAATCCAATTCCAGGTCATCACGTTCAGGTTCGCGATCTAGAACCAGTTCGAGATCAAGATCACCTATATATTATTCATCAAAGCGTCGGGCCGATCATCACTAGAACAGTTCGCAAATATTCGTAATACCCATTGTCATAATCTACATTGATTAGCAAAAAAACAAAGAGCAAGAAACATACGAGAGAAAATGTGTCTTAATTACCCAGGGCTTTGAACGGTACCAATAATATTTCAATCTAAGGACACAAGAACATTAGTTCAACAATTGGATTAACTTCATGGCTCCTTTTTTTTTCTTTCCTTCTTTGTTTCAGAAACATTTATGAAAACTTGATATATTATCATGTTGCTAATTTCCTCATCATTCGTGTTTGTAACAAAAAATAAACAAAAATATTACCTACTATGGCACAATCGAGTTGGAGTTTTTGTCCACAACAATGAACGGAAACAACTACAAATGTTTGCTGGAACGGTCATTTCCAAAAATTAAAAACATTTTCGGACCCCTGTCTCGGATTTTCCTACAAGACAATGCTCCCATCCACATTTCCAGGGTTGTTTGAAGTCGGATTCAATCAGAAGATCTGGAACTTTTGCCATGGCCGCCCTATTCGCCGGACTTAAACACAATCGAAAACGTTTGGTCATGCCTATCTCGTAAAGTTTATGAAGGCGGCAGACAATTTGAAGATAAGGACCCTTAATCGAAGCTATTCGTGATTCCTGGGACCAAATTTCCCTAGAATATTTCAAAAAAACTCGATGATTCTATTCCAAACTGTCTTATAGATGTCATATCTAAAAACGGCGGGCATACTCAATATTAATGTAGAAAAACGTTATAAATAAATGTTTTAAAACCATAAAATGTAAACATTTGATTAATTTTTGTCTTCCTTTCTAAAATTTTGCATGTAGGCTCATCCTAGTGATAATAAACCATTATGGAAAATTTAACAAGCCTCAGGGCTTGCTAAATAAGGCCAAGACCGGCTCCCGGTTGTAGTGCCGATGATGATGATCATTACTCACTAGACACCGTCACGAAAAATTTAATTTGAACAAAATCTCTGCAAGATGTTTTTTTTTTTTTTTTTTTTCCAAACTGTATTTATTTGACCAAAAATGAATAGTTACAATAAGTAATACAGCTAACTTATAATAGATTTGTTACATATTAAGTGTTTACATGTTATTTGTTAACATTTTTCAAACAATTCTTTTTATATGTGCTTAAGATTTACTGGGAATTATATATATTGGTAATTTTGATTTTCCTGGAAAAGGTCAGAAAAAAACCAGGAACTCTGTTTATTTTAACTTAGCCTACTTTAAATTACTTAACATAACTTAATCTAACTTAATCTAATCTTATATACAATTTACAATATTTGATATTGCAATGATAGTGACAATTCGCATTTGACTTAAAAATAATATTTACAATTTTTAGTTATGGATGTGGGATTTCTCGTTGGGATTGAGGATACTGAGGGATAGGATCAGGTAAGTTCTTGAAGGAGGGGAGAGCCATTCGGTTCTGTGTTAAAGGTAAGGATCTTGGAGAATGGTTGGATGTTGCTGTATTTGAAATGATTGGGTGCCAGTTCGGTGTTGTGGTACACGATCTCGTTTAGATCGTTAACCAGTCTGCCTGCGGCGAAGAGGGTCCTGATTTGGAGACAATTACGGTAGTGAGCTCCCGTATTGGAGGAGGGTGATGGTAGGTCCGTTATTATCGGGTTGGGATTGTTAGGAAGGTTTTCTATGAAATTTATCGACAGTTCTAGGATCCGTCTATCCAGTCGTTCGATGCCTGCGGTGTTGTAAAGGTCGTTGTTACAATGGTATCTATATGAGTTGGTTTTGCGGTGTAAGCCAGTGATAAACCGGAAACATTTTCGTTCAAACACTCGTAATTTCTCCATTTGGGAGGGTGAGATGTGGTACCATAATGGGCAGGCGTATGTAAGAGTAGGTCTGATTATCTGTTTGTAGATGAGCTGTTTGACCTTAAGAGAGAGGCCTTTAGGTTTCCATAACACTCGTCTGCACAGGTTAAGCTGTATTGAGGCTTTTTGAAGAGAATTTTTGATGTGGGTTGAGAATGACCAGTTGTTGGAAAGGGTTACTCCCAAATATTTTAGTGTTTTGGAAGGTTTTATGAGGGTGTTATTAAGATTTAGTTTAATTTTGTTGTGGCAACGTTTAGTGTTGTTTGTGCAGTGAGCGTTTTTGCCCTTAAACACTGTTAGCTGGGTTTTGGTTGGGTTGAGGCGAATTTTCCATTTGTTAAAGTATGCTGAGATGAGCGGGAGGAAGTTGTTAACGCGGTTTCTTGCCGCTTTGACAAATCTACTGCTAGAGTAGATTAAAGTATCATCAGCATAATTTAGCATTACAACACTAGGTGGAGGTTGGGGGATATCGGATGTGTATAGAAGATATAAAAGTGGTCCAAGAATGGATCCTTGGGGAACTCCTGCGGTTAATCTCTCTGCAAGATGAGCGTGGCGTTTACTTTCAGTGGTGTATAAACGCAATCAGGTGGTCGACGTTGAGGCTATTTTAGTGCTTTTTGCTCGGAATCCTGACGAGTTCTGCATTATAACACTTCGCGACAACTGGTTGAGATACTTCCCGTAATTTCGGCATTTCTCGATAATTTTGTTCTGTTTTTGCTGTTAGGTAATCATTACCAATTTCTAAGAAGATTCTAACATCCATAAATCCTTTTTTTTAGTTTAATTTTCTTGGAATTTGCTATTTGTCCCTAAATTACCCACAACGAGTCAGGGTATAAATACTTTGAAATTTCAATTGCGGATTCCATTCGCAGTGTGAATTGTTGGTCAGTTTTAGTGATTTGATTTAAAATAAAGTATTTAACACTACACCTACCACGGACGGGTCAAATGACTCGTGCGGTGAACGTACATAAGCTCTATACATTATATTTATCTCTATATTTATTTCCAAATTGAAGATTTTTATGTTTCTTTCAATTTAATAAGTAAAGAAGATGGAATTAAAAAATGTTTTATTCATACAATAAATTGGACTTATGCTATGAATCTTAAAAAATATAATTTTTTAAACGCCGGTCATTTGACCACTAGTGGTAGAAATATGTACATATATATGAAATCTCGGTAGCTTTAGTGTTAAACACGTCTTAGAAGTAAAGAAGTTAAAAATGGGGTCGGGAAGGATGTTAAACCAAACGGACATCCAAAACATTCAAAAAATTCGCCTGATGTATTTTCTGTCAACAAAATTGCAAAACTTTTGAGCCGCAGTCGTACAGTTGTTTCAAACTTGTTAAAGGATCAAGAAAACCGCGGAAAAAGATACATCATCATCATCATCGGCATTACAATCGAGATCCGGTCTTGGCCTTATTTAGCAAGTCTCTCCACCGGTATCCGGTCCATATCCGAGACTTGTTAAATTGTCCATAATAATTTGTTTTTCCCGGCAGGGTTTCCAGCCATGCGCCAACCTTTCTTAAAATATCGCTGCATGCATTGGTTCACTACTTGGCGGATGCCAAAGTAGCTAGCCAGGGGTGTCACGTGAAGACTGCATGTCAACTTGGATTGAACAGGGACAAGGATCGTCCTGGCCTTCGCCGGGTTGAAAGCAGAGACTGCCCTGTATACTGCCCCCCCCCCTCCCCTTCCCCCATACCTGGACGAAAATATAGTCCCTACTGAGAGAAGCGTCAAATTCTTCAACAGCAAGGGAAATCGCGGTATCAACAGGGATTTCAAATGTGGACAAAGAACTGAGGATTACCACCGTTTGTTAGCTGGAGCGGACCTTCTTCAAAGAAACCGTTTGAAAAGAAAACCAGTTGGAAAGGAACAAATTCTCTTCATAGCTTGTCAAAGCGAGCTGGGTGAAGGTGTCATCATGTATAAAAAGAAAACCAGTTGTTGCTGCGGAGTGTACATAAACATGGACGAACATAAATACGCTGCTACACTCCAGAGATAAAAGAACAATCCAAGCAGGGCGGTTTTTAAATGCGAACGGTCTTCGAAGAATTGCATTTTGATCGATGACCTTTTGCCCTCTTTCTGTAAGTTTTATGATTCCACGCTCATAAAATTTCTGGTTTTTACTGACAAAAACTGAACCAAGTATGATTTCACAGAGTCATCATCATTGAAAGTTTTGCCATTCAAGGAGTTTTGAAAATATCGAAATAAAAATACTAATACATAAATACTTCGGTACCTTACCGAAAAGTGGAGCCATTCCATCTACTACCTGGGTGAAAGCAAAGTAGTCGCATTGGATATTTCAAACGCCTTCGACAGAGTTTGGTATCCACCCCTTTTGTCAAAATTGCATTCATATGGAGTTGGCAATTCCCTGATCCAATGGACAAGAGACTATCTTTCTGGGCGTTCAATCCAAGTCGTTCTTGATGGTGTCAAATCTGTCTCCCATCATTAATGCAGGTGTTCCCCAGGGTTCGGTACTCGCACCCATTCTCTTCCTGATCTTCATAAATGATCTCTTGTCAATTACTCACAACCCAATTCACTCGTTTGCTGATGATAGCACATTGAGTTTCTCATACTCATACGAACACTCCCGTCCAAACTCTTCGAAGGTCAATACCAACCAGCAACTTATGCTTGATACATTGAAGTCAGACCTCAATAAGATATATCAGTGGAGATTATTTAACCGAGTAGAATTCAATGCCCAAAAAACTTAGTGCTGTCTCATGTCGTCAAAGGCGAGCCCCAAAGTAAATATACTGTCTATGAACGGTACTTGTATCGACGATGTCAAGGAACTATCAATCCTCGGCACTCGAATTAATTCGACTCTTAATTGGAATGACCACATATTTGAAGCTGCGAAAAGTGCAGCCAAATGTATGGAGTTCCTTAAGAGATGCAAAAGATACTTCACTCCATCCAACCTGTCCTCTATTTACAAGGCGTATATTCGTCCAAAAATGGAGTTCAACTCTCATACTTGGTCAGGCGCATCCAAAACTGCACTACACGTGCTCGACAGGATGCAAAAACGAGCAGTGAAACTTATTGGGGACCCCGCCATAAGTCGATCAATTCCGTCGTTAGAATACAGGCGCCACGTATCATGCCTATCTCTTTTCTATAGGTATTACCATGGTCGTTGCTCAACTGAACTTGCTGAAGGTGTTCCGCCCCGTCAGACATTTTTCCGCGATACCCGTCAATCTGTGAATGCGCATCAAACGTTGAAAGTGGACCTTAGGCATACAAATAAACATAGAGAGTCATTCTTTAGGCGAACCACACGAATGTGAAATGTTCTGTCTGATCATGTGTTTCCTGGTCGTTGTGATGTTCAGACATTCAAGACCAATATACATCGACACCTCCTTTCCTTATCCACTTCCTCTCCATCCGGTCGCACTGTGCTCTGAGATTTAAGGGTACTTCAAAATCCTATTTTGTGCGCGCGTTAGTGTAAAAAAAAAAAAAAAAAAAAAAAACCAAGATCCCCCAATAATTTCTGGCGAGTGGGCGAAGATTAGTGTGGTGTTGTCAAGGTGGAATGCAACTTTTCGATCTACTAATTCTGGTCGTTTTTCTTTGACCGCCAAGATTCGTTTTTCCAGCTGGCGACAGTACACATCGGAATTAAATATTCGAAATACACAATTCCTCTATAATCCCACCAAATTAACAGCTGTATCTTCTTTCAGATTCTGATGTGGTTTGTGCTGGTTCATTAGACTTGAACCATGATTGCTTCCATTCAATGGTTTCCTAACCACCATCACCAAAAATGACTCGTTTCAAAAAAGGTTCGATTTTATTTCGTTAGAGATGTAAATCGCAGATCTTGTACGTTTTCTTTTAATTCATGTGGAATCCGAATGTTAAGCTTCTTTTTTTTTTCATTTTATTTTTTACACAAACACACACACAAAAGCGGATTTTGGAGTACCGTTAAATGTTAGATAATTCGTAACGAACCCATGCCATTTTAAATTATTTTCAATTATTGTGTGCGGTACATGCACATTTTACATTTTAATTGTTAATAGTTTAGTGGGGCTACCACCACATTTATTGGCTTAATTCAAGCAACATAATTACCTGGGTATATATATATATATATATATATATATATACCAGGTATATTTATATATATATATATATATATATATATACATATATATATATATATTTATATATATATATATATATATATATACATATATATATATATATTTATATATATATATATATATATATATATATTTATATATATATTTATATATATATTTATATATATATATATATATTTATATTTATATATATATATATATATATATATATATTTATATATATATATATATATTTATATATATATATATATATTTATATATATATATATATATATATATATTTATATATATATTTATATATATATACTATTTATTGGCCTGTAGGAACCCGAAAGTTCATGACCTCACCGACTCGACTCCGCCATTGCTCCCTGTCCCGTGCGCTTTCCCTCCACATTCGGCCATCCAATCCGATCTCCTCAAGGTCCAACCTAACATTGTCCTCCCATCTCCGTCCCGGCCGCCCTGTCGGTCTCTTTCCCGTAGGCTTACCGTCAAGAATTCTATATATATATATATATATATATATATATATATATATATATATCGCATGTGTGCGATACATCGATACATTAACCTTCCTTCCTTGCACAGGTATATCGCGGACCGATTCGATTATGGCTTGGTTTGGTCCTCATCCGCTTCAGTCAACTGATCAGAGAGTTGATCATCTTTGATGGAGAAATCACCAGAACGAAATTTATCAAACCAATTTCCGCACTGTCTTGCATTTTAAGGCTGCATCACCCTATACATCGCAGGTTTAGCACTAGTGCTGGGTTCTTTCCTTTACGAAAATAGATATGCAAAATATGAGGAAAATTCTCTTTTTTGCACCTCATGTTGAAATCGACACTAAACTAATACCTGAAAATAAAAATACGATCAAAATACGATGGTCTGACGTTTTAGAGTACTTCAAAATCCACTTTATTTTACGTTACGTTACTGTGAAAAAAAGTGTTACCATTTGCATTTGACCCGGTCATACATCACGCTCCATAGGCCCGAGGGCTGAGCCTTTTGGTACTCTTCTCTTTATGTGAAGTTTTCTTGGGCCGGCCATTGTTTCATGTATTAAAACCTTATTTGTGAAATATGAGACTGGTTTTCACGAGGAATGCTGGTACTCCAACATGATGCAGCGCATTCATACTATCGTTCCAACCAGCTGAGTTAAACACGTTGTTGAAGCCCACCATAATAACAATAACAACTGCTTGATGCCACCACCTATTTTGGGTCCCGAAAGTGCTCCATGGGCAATCCTGTACTCTCGGCTTATTGCATCCACCTTCTTCGGAGCCGACAAAAGATTGGGTTCTCCGATTTTTCGGACTTCGTCATCAGTTGAGGCACAGTCCATTGAATCAGTTGAGGGCGCCCCCATAGCCAATTTCGTCAATAGGCGTGGGTGTTAATCAGCGGTGTATTGGGGGGGGGGAACGCGGTGGAACGACGTTCCCTTACCTTTTTTCAGAATCGGAACGCGTTCCAGTACTTTTTTAGTAGACATTTTTTAAATGCAAATGAAAATTATATTTTAAATTGGCGAATTTGAAAAACATTTCAAATAATATGTTAACTAACAGAATTTATCTTGCTTTTTGTGTTAATCCATATATTTATTTAATTTATTTAAGTGTTAATTTATTTAATGTTATAATTTGTTTATTTGCCTTGTGTGTAAACCCAACTAGGTTTCGGTGGTGTAGACTTTCACAAGTTTCGAAGTCGAACGCCGTCAAGGTCGAATTGCGGTGCCAGCGTTGACAGGAGGAGAAACAGTTTGTTTTTGAAAGAATTAGAGAGAGGTCAGCGAAAAAGTGAGATATTTTGAGGAAATTTAAATATTTTAAAAGATAAAAATATATTTTAGTGCTAATTAAAATCAAATGAATATTCCACCAACATCAACAGAAAATTTTCAAAAAGAAGCAGAATCCCCAGTAATAAACTGGTTGAGTATTTGGACTGCAGATATGTGCTTTGAAAAGAAAAAAAAATATACTTGGCTAAAATGCGATTCCGGAAAATTAGGATGTCTGAGTTGTTCGGCTATTCAAAATTTAGAACCTTTAAAGGCGCGGGGGGTAAGCATCTCCAAAGTATGGAGTAACACTCAGGTATCAGCTTATGGAAAGGATAAAGCTGCACAACTGACTTCTTTGCGAAAAAAAATTCAGAAACATTGTAACAGTGTTTCACATACAACAGCTGAGAGAATCTTAAAAGAGGCAGACGAGCAAAAGCTTGAAATTATTGTAGATAAGTTGAATGATTCTGAAATTTGTAGCACCAGTAAGGTTTTTAGAACTGCTTATTATATTACTAAACATGATCGTCCATATTCTGATCATTTTGATTTATAAAAACTTCAGGAAATGAATGGATCTAATATAGCTCGCGGATTACGATCTAGATTTAGTGCTACAGAAATAGTTGATCATATAGGAATTCAAATGAAATCCAAAATTTGTCAACAAATAGTAAAAGTTGAAGGAAACTTATCTATTATCATAGATGAATCTAACACTTTAAGTAAAAAGTCAGGTCTTATTATATATTTGAAATGCGAGATCGATAAAATGAAAGATCCTCATTTCTTGTTTCTTGATTTAATTGAACTGCAGGATCAAACAGCTAACACCATAACAGAGGTTCTCTTAAAATGTTTGGAGAAAAATGGTTTTGGTGATAATTATTTAAAACACCATTTAATTTCATTTACAAGCGATGGGGCCAGTGTTATGTTAGGAAGAAAATCTGGAGTAGGAACAAGACTAACACGGAAATATCCGAATCTAATTACATGGCATTGTCTAAACCATAGGCTCGAATTGTCGGTAGGAGATGCTATTTCTGAGGTTAATGGGGTTAATCATCTTCAAATATTTATGGACAAGTTATACTCCTTATATAGTCAATCTCCGAAAAACCAAAGAGAAATTGAAACATGTGCAGCTGCGCTCGGTGTGGAAATTAAACGTATTGGACGTATATTTAACGTCAGATAGGTGGCCAGCTCCCTTAGGACTGTATCAGCAGTTTGGCTGAATTGGTCATCTTTATCCCATCATTTCGAAAATACGAGTAAAGACAACAACCGCACTAAGACCGGAACAATCCATGTTCAATGGATTATATAAAAGAATATCATCGAAACAATTTATTCAAGATTTGGCCTTAATGTATGATGTCCTATTCGAGCTATCTATTCTATCAGAAGCATTACAAAAAAGAGAAACTTCAATAGTATATGCAGACAAATTGATTCGCCGCACAATCATTTATTTAGAACATTTAAAAAATCCTGAGAAAGGAAAGAAGTCGTTAGAAGCAGCTTCTGCTTGTGGTGGTCGTAACATTTCAGACGATTTGGAAACTTTAAAAACATATTCTAAAATTATAGCCTGCAGTTCTTCAGAATGCGAGCGTGGTTTTAGCAGCATGAATTTAATTGTAACGGAAAGAAGATCGCGCATTTTAATTGATCATGTTGCAAATTTATTGTTTATTAAACTTCATGGACCATCCTTGGAATTTTGGAATCCAATTTTCTACGTAAAAACCTGGTTGCGTTATCATCGATCCGCTACTGACCAGCAAACTAAAAGAGCAGGGGCAAATGATAAAAAAGTGTGTGATCCTATTTGGGAGTTTTTGTAGTACACCATAAGTGTACTACACAATAATAATATCTTTCTGATTTTCATCTTTTTTTGAATTTCCTTTTTTGTGTTCGTTAATATTTTGTATAGTAAGAATAAGAAAAAATAAAAACTTACATGGAAAAAAATAGTTTGCTGAAAATAGGACTTTTTTTTGCTCCCACTATGCGTTCCCTTACTTCTTATTTTACCAATACATCACTGGTGTTAATGTCCAATACCATTGAGAAATGCAGTGCAACGACCTTGCTTTCATCGAAATAATAGACTGGCTTCAATTTGCGGTAAGGTACGCCATCAAATCTCCTGTTGCCACGAAATCCATATGCGTGGTTTAGCTCCGAATATTTTGAAAGATGAAGGTTAGTCAGTCATTTCAGAAGCTGTGACGGTCTACTAATCAGTTCCATGGGTCGATAGGGAGGGCGAGATAATGGGTCGTCCTATTTTAGGATGGATGTTCGATGACTTCCACCTGTTTCGAAATTGTCTAAATAAACAGGTCAGGTTGAAGTGCTTAAATGTGTGAACGGGGACGTTTTTCCACAATTAAGGGGGAACTCTGAGTGCTTTTGAGAAGTACCGCACACACTTACGAGCTTAGTTCTTCGGTTATTGTTAGTTATTGACGATCAACGTCTATTCTAAACGTATAACACCCCACTATCAGTATTTGTGTTTGTTCACGCGACTATTTCGCGCGATAAAAGTGTCAGTAATGGTCTTATGATGTCAGAAGATATCTCTGGTTGATTATAAATGTTTCCGATTATTGTATATGTAACTGCTCATTCCACGGTTCTATTAATGGTGCAGAAGCGTATAGTAGCGTTTTGAATTCAACTAAGACTACCACCAACGGCTGACTATAATACCGAGAAGAGGTTTGAGTGAGTTTATGGCTTCCATACGCGAGTCGTAACCAGCCATAAAACCGTTTTCCCTTTTTTGATGGGCTATCTTATTATCAGTGGCTTTGTATTGTGGAGAGCCAATAGACCGCCAGTATCACGGATAGTTGGTAATCGCCACTGTTCTGACGATGATTTCAGTTCTCCGTTTCCAATCGATTGACTATCTTTCAAAATTTATTGTCTTTTGCCCACACTTGTGCATGATCCTGCTGTGCACAAAACAACAGATCCAACCGATCGCACCGTGTCTCTGTAAAAGGAGAAGATCCTTTCGCGATACCGCCGGCCACAGAAACTCATCTAGAAAAGAATTCCGAACTTTTCGCAACATCAGACTCCGGTGCATACACATAAAAATGTTACTATTCTCGGTTGGCATGTATAAATTATTTCTAATTGGCACATTCCTTCGTTGTCCTGACGAACTGTATAGGGCATGGTATAGGTGTGTTTTGTGTTGCACAAGGAAGGCATAAGATCGATCGATTTTGCATTCATCGATTGAATTTACTCCCCAAGTACTTTTAAACGTGATGATGGTGGCGGCACTGATGATGTGCAGAGCGCTGTGTTATGGCCAGTTCAATAGGATGGGCTCCAAAATATTCCAAAACAACAGTTTGAAAGCAAACAGTAAAAGAAAATCCTTGTTTTCTGCACTCGACCAGAGCGAATGTGCGTGTGTGTCAGAAGTAAGAACTAAGAGTTCCACATCACCACCTCGGCGAATGGAATGTCTTGTTGCATGGACGAGAGACACAAAATATACGTATTCCACTCTTACAACATTTACCTGCAAATTTTACCCATTGCCCAGCTTTGAGCTGGCGGACTTATGCAGTTAGTAGTTTTGTTTTTGACGTTTTTCGTTTTCTTTTTTTGGCAATATACTCATGGCGTTCATATATATTATTTAGCCGCTCTTGTAGTCTGTTCTGGTCTTGTCTGGTCTGGTCTGGTCACAGGGGTCTCTACTTGGTCATTGGTGGTCGTCATTGTAGCTATTGGCAGTGAGAATGTTTGAGGTAAAAATCTTTGGAAAATATATATGTACACGGATATATTTGAATGGGAATGGAACGGTCCAAAAGGGATCGAAGTCAGAATGGGGGAATCGGGCGGATGAATGGGAAGTAGAGGATCAAGTAAAAGGTACTCAAGATGATGATCAAATTCCTGGAACTTACTTGCCTCCAAGAGATATGAGAGATGGTGCGGCATTCACTTTAAAGTTATATTTAATTTTTATTTATTTTTTATTCGTCGTCTTTTTTCTTACAAGCTTTTGCGATTAGGCGTCCCCAGCGTCGTTGCTCTGATCGTAATTTTTGCCATTTGTCGTGTATTCACAAATAAGCTAAAAAGAGATGGAAGTGTGAGAAAAATCGGGAATGTAGGTGAGTAAAATGAGATTTGTTTAACTGCAATTACATACTGAGTTAGTATATTGCACCTCAGGACGATGAAGACGCTGGTATCTTAATCGTCTGCTAGAAATTCTATTCGTGTGGCATGTCATCGTTAATTTCGCTTGTGTAAATAATTGTAAGTAACTATAGTGTAAATAATTGTAAGTAACTTTATTATATTGATATAAGAGAGTACCAGGTTATTACGGTTTAAGGCTGGATACAATTTATATATCACTTATGAAAATACTAAGGCACAAATTCGAGCATCTGTGATAATGGTGTGTTAATAACATTTTCTTGCCTGAGTTGATCTTTTTCCTGATTAGTGTACAAATATGTTTTGTTTTTAATATTCCTAAAGTTAAGGTTAGCCAAAGAAAGTTGAACGTTTTTATCATTATTACTTTAAATCATTGGTGCCTGGATTCTACTCTATTCCATTTATTGGTCTGTAGGAGCCCGAAAGCTCATGATTTGATTAACTCGGTGTATGAATGAGTATAAAATCTACAAATGGTTTTGCGAGTTGAAACAGAGTTATAATTTATTATAGCTCAACGAATCCCCATGTGCCACCTCAAAATTTGAAATATATGTCGTATGATTTTGCGGAGCAAAAAAATTCAGAGTTCGTCTCTCTGAACGATGCTACTCGTAGTTTCTCGATGATTTACTTACATTCTTGAGTAAATTGCGAAAGTGAGAGAATGCAACAATAGAGCTACACCAGTCAATTAGAATTTTATATAAAATTCAGTGGCGTCGGTTTTGTTGTTGTTCGCCCTGTATTGGTCAGCTGACTTTGGACACTCATATGTGATGTTGATCGTTCGGCAAATAGTTTAAATGGCATAAAATTTACTGTAATAACATTTTTTAACTGTGGTGGGTAATTCGGTATGAATACGAAGAAGGGAGCGTTGTGGAGTTTTTGTTTTACTCCGCGTGGGAAGTTTGAGTATTTTATGAAGTTAATATGGGGTGATTTATTTATAGGTGTTTAAAAAAAAATTATGATAATGTGGAATGGAAATGATGGAGGTGAATTTGAGATAAACTTATAATTCAGTCACATCGCGACAATGAATGCGGGCCACATTTATTTTCTTTTTTTAAAAAACTACTCTCGGGAGAGGCGAACCTATAGCGCCGAGTGGGCGCCCCGAGATGCCATCAAATAATTGTTGCAGTTGTTTTTGAACAATTGCAGGTTATATTTTTTTAGTTCACAGTCACAACGTGACAATCGGGACAGTCCGAATTTGGTTTAGTTTTATAATTCACAGTCAATCAGACCAGGGTACTCTTGATAGGCAGGTACATGATGGCTCCAGGATTAAGTGTTGGTCGATTTCTACATATCCAAAACATCATGAACTAAACTTAGACATATGGTAAACAAACCACGTTGACACAGTAGTGATTTTGTTCATATTCTTTTGGTTGTGTGAAAATGTCTGATTTTGTGCAAAATAATCGTCATTTGTGGGAAGTGTGGGTTTTCCTCTTTCATTCGAAGAAAACGGGGGCTGAAGCGCATCGAGAGCTGCTCTAAGTGAAACAACGTGCCGCGATTGGTTCCGTTACTTCGAAGACGGCGATTTTGATGTTTGCGTAACGGAAGGACAAAAACCTTCGAAAACGCTGAATTGGAGGCATTGCTCGATGAGGATCTATGCCAAACGCAACAAGAACTTCATCAGCATTAGGAGTTATCCGCCAAACTATTTGCAAGCGATTGCATACGTTGGGAATGATTCAAAATCTGGGAACTTGGATTCCTTATGATTTGAAGCCAACGGACGGCGAGCGTCGTTTTTTCGCCTGCGAACAACTGGTCCAGCGGCAAAAAAGGAAGGGCATCGTGACGATTGACGTAAAATGGATTTACTACAGCAACCCAAAGAAAAGAGAGTCATGGGGACCGGGCAATACTTCTACGTTGTCGGCTCGGCCGAATATTCACGCTGTGAAGTTTATGCTGTTTATGTGGTGCGACCAGGTCGGTGTTTTTTATTATGAGCTCTTGAAACCGAACGAAACCATCACTGGGGAACGGTATCGACTTCAATTGATGCAATCGAGCCTGGCACTGCGCGAAAAATGGCAACAATACCAGCAGAGAAATGACAAAGTGATTCTACAGCATGAAACGGCGTTAAAACCTACCTGGAAACGCTCAAATGAGAAATCCTACTCCACCCGTAATATTCCCCAGATATTGTGCCGTCCGATTATTACTCGTTCCGTTCGATGGTACATAGTCTGGCTGATCAGCACTTCCGCTCATATGAAGACATCAAAAACTGGCTAGCCTAAATAGATGAACGCTTTTACCGTAACGGTATTCGAGCTCTGCCAGAAAGATGGGAACAAGTTGTAGCAAGCGATGGGCAATGCTTCGAATGATTTATTTGTACTCTTTTTTCACAATAAACTTGCATTTTCATAAAAACAACAACAGCGAGAACTTAGTTGCGCACCTTATAACATTCTACATCAAACGCATGATGCTGTTTCGACCAGTAAGCCATGGTAATACTAATCAATATAGGATGAAAATCGATACTCTTCAATACTCATAAAGCGCACCACCGCGTTATATTTTTAACGTATGTTATTGCATTTTAGATGGAGCAACGCTAATAACGTTGCTCGTAAAAATAAATTATTATGGAAAGTTTATCAAGCCTCGAGACTTGCTAAATAAAGCTAAAACCGGATCCCGGTTGTAGTGCCGATGATGATGATGATTGCATTTTAGAATCGCAAAACGCCGTGCATTAAACTATTGCTAAAATTTTTACATTTAAGTTGCATCACATAACTATTGTTTAATATTTAAGTAGTGAAAGAATTATTTAACAATAAAGACTTTAGGGTTACGAATAGTGTCTAGTGTTTCATTTGGGTAACAGTACTATCTAAAGTATAGGTAATAATCTCCAAACCTATTTATAGGAATAAATTGCCTGTCTAGCCCACACCGTGGTATATACATCAAGAGGCTCACTCCTTTAAAACATTTTTTCCTGACATCATGACACCTACGATATTCTGTTCTACATTTGAGGATAACGTATATTGGATCCTCCTCTCGCTCCTCTACCACTTTTTCGCTCGCACAGCGCCTTTGTTAATTTAACTTTTGGTAATGTTTACTCGGACTAAGCAGGATTTTTTACGTCGGTATGTGACAATGGCTGAGTTGGTAAAGAGGCTGTGTCTTACATTTGATTGCGCAAACCTAGGTTCAACTCTTACTATTGTGCAGTTCGGCACAATTACTGAGTGGGAGGTAGGCTCTCAAAGCCCAGCCGCTCGGTGAAATATCACCCCATTAAGCTATAGGCTTCGTGAAATGGTGGGAGGAATCCTTGAATATCTACGGATCTTGACTAATGAACCCGTCAAAAAAAAAATTGATATCTCAGGGGACTGACTCAGCGCTATAGGTTCGTCTTTCCTGGAAGAAGTAAAATAAAAAAAAAAGTTAAAAATGGGTGAAACACGAATTCACCATTTCACTCCGGAATCAAATCGGCAGTAAACTGACTAGAGAGCAGCCGGTGAGAGCCGTCCATCCATTGTTTTCAATATTCTAAAAATAGCGTCACTTAAATTACTATAGCTTAGTATGTTATGGTCCGATTGTCATGAAATTTTGACACATATCGTTTAAAGGTTAGTGCTCCCCAAAAGTCATAAAGGTTTTTTATAACAGGCGCCATCTCCGAGTTAATCTCGTGACTTATTGAACGATGTGTTATTGTTTGCGGATATATTCTATACTTCCTTTAAGATGTATGCATCGCAGTGCATTCTTTATTTACGTAAGATTTTAGGGTGACAGTTTACATGCAATTTCTGATTAATCGTCGGTACGGTAAAACTCTCTCCAAGCAACTTGTGTTTACAAGTGTCCATTCGCTGTCAACAATATCCAGATGTTTTTGTGTATTTTTTGGCATCGTTTCTATACATTTGCTTATTTTAATGCCAACACTCTTTGTCCCGTGAAGGACATTTATTTTTTGTGCCACTATAGAATTTTTCCAGAATTTATGTTCAAAACATACCTCGACGGATCCAGGCGTACCTCGGATAAAAACATTTCACATTTCGCTCCTCTTTCCTTATTTATATCTAGATATTTCATTGTGGGACAGAATGGAGTTTATTTCTCAATTATTATCCCACACAGTATGTAATTTGTTATGGAACATGGTCTGTTTGAGTTTAACATGGATTCTATTACTCTAGTCAGGGTAACCGCCCGTCCCATATGTCGCTCCAACGTCATTCTTGAATTTCACGTACATGTTCTGCGTTTTATGTTTTGACTTCGCGGCACAAGCAGTATGGGTGATTGAAACCCTTATACTCGTAAAAGTAGTGTCGAAAGCATCCATGTTCTGATATCACCCGAGTCAGGTAGCAGGTCAGGGCCCGATTCCTGTTCACCCATGTTTCTATATCAGGTAAAGGGGGTCCATCTTCCCTTCGTGGAATAATTCCACTTTAGTTGCCGTTCTCTTTGCTTGAAGTTCTCTGTTCGTAAACACATTCGTCGGCAATCCTCTTGCGAGGCAAGTGCGTCAACCTTTTGCAAAGCAACAGCTACTTTAGTTGCGATGTGAAGAAATTTGGTGGGGGTTATGACATTTATGGCGTTTTCAGTTACCGTTCAAAAAGCGCTACGTATTCTTAAAGATGGTAGCTCATGTACAACTTATACAAGGCGGCTAGTGCCCATATGCGTGTTGCGGGTATAACATGGAGGTGTTGATGGTGGTTATCAGGGGTCCCCCAATCTGGAAGTTTATAACCTCACCGACTCGGCTGCACCATCGTCAACTGTCCTGTGCCAACTCCTTCCACCCGTGACGATCTGATCCGATTTCATCAAGGTCAATCCTTACTTTGTCCTCCCGGCATCTCCGTCGCGTCAAGACTTCTACGCAAGGTCTTATCGTTGCCCATTCTCACCACATATGTCCATTAATCTTCGCGACCTGATTACTCTCACTATTGTAGTCTTGCCAATACGTAACATAACCTTACCAATTTGTCATTCTTTCCGCAGGTGTTTTACCTAGGACAACCTGTTGATGAGGCTAGTACCGAGATATTTTATAGAGAGTGATGATATGTTCTCCTGCTTCTGTGTCAAAATGTTTAATTTTATTCCGACTGCTAAATCCCACTATACTTAGCCAGCATTTAATGCTCTGAATTGTAAGGCCACAAGTATTCTTTAGATCTATGTACGAGGGTCGTTCAATAAGTCCTTAGAACACCCAAGAGATGGCCCTTGCAGTATTGAAAATTGTTGGTTTTTAGTAAGCATTAGTACTCACTTGGCAGCTGCATAAAAAATTGGGTGGAAACAAATCTTGGCACCACCCTCACTGGACATTGTTGTATTGTCAATTCTGGGGCTGCTTTGGGCTTTTCGCTCGCAATGCTACGAGTTTCTGTGTTGATATTGTGGTATACAAATATTCATTTTATTAATTCAACAAATATTCTGTTGCGGATTCGCAATTACATACAGCGGATTCGCAATTACATACAGAATCTAGTATGTTTATCGTGTAGTCCACTCCCCAACCAACACACATGACACACCTGTCAGAAACCAGCTGACAGTGCATCATCGACTGCGAATTGTCTTTTAATTGTGACTAACGAATTTCAATTGTTCATCATAGCTATCATTGCTTTAAAATAAAATAAAGAGTATTGATAGAAAACGCTTAAGAGTGTTAATTACATTATCGTATCTAGTCAATACTTGTGTAGTGCTCTGAGATCCAGGACATGTGCATCTTTTATTAATCGGCGATACCATTATTGACATCGGCGGAGTTGTATCTGGATGCTCTGTCCGTCGTCCCTGTGGCCCAGAGGTAATTTGCGTTATCTAGACCATAACCATTTCGTTCAATTTAGAGTAGCGGACCGAGGGACAGTTGAGATGAATTGCTGCCATATCATCCCCGACGCCATCACCCTGGTTGTCGGAGCTCATTAACTTCATGTTGGCCGCTCGATTGCCAACATAATATATTCACTTTATGAATTCATCTTAGAACTAACTATTACTTTGAGCTGGCAAATAATCACAAACTGTCTTTTTACGTCTGATCAAATGACGCGGTTGCATAATCATGCAACCGCTGGGGAAATTATCAAAGCATTTAATTTAGTTCCCATGATCAGATTTCCCTAGCCAATTCGGCGTCCTATTCACACTTCCCAGACACCCTATTCGCTGGGGATCAATGCTCTCTTTTCGCAGGTGAATAGTACCAGCTTGATTTTCCTCTCCTTCACAGTTCTGTCTCCCTACAGTTCAATGCACGCTGAGGTCACCACATTCACCGAATTGGGCCAGTGGGCTAGTCTCAGAGCTGCATTGATTCAGGCACACACAACCAAACCCATCCCGAGATCATAGTACTTTGTGTTTCTGTTCTCTCATTCTCCCATGTTCGTCGACTATCGAATTAACCGATGTATTCACCACACATCGACGGGCGTGGCAATGAGAAAGCAGAAGTATGACCTCTATTGGTTGTCCTGTGTGCAAAAATTAAATTACCCATCTTCATCCCTAATTCAAGTCAGTCGTTATTCAACTACCTTAATCACACTGGTGCACACGCTCGAGCGCGAAGTAAAAGGGAAACCTTGTCAGACGAACGTAGTGTCCCGTTAGTCAATCGAGAAACAAACGCGTTGCTTTTTTTTTTTTAAATAGACAGTTTATAATTATAAAATTTTTCAACGGAGTAACTAAAGTCAAAACCAAAAGTTGATAAGTTCTAAGTAAAAATAAAGAAAAGGATATATTAACAAATAAAAGAAATACTAAAACAATTAAACTACACAACAGTGCATTTCATTCCTTTCCTTTTCTTCTGGATATTTTTGAGAATTGTTTGCGGCGTAACATCGTTGGGGATAAAGTGAATCCGTGCCCCTGACCGGCACATCAACTTCTACCCCCACAATTCAAATTGCAATGCTCTTTAATTTGTTTCCTTTTGATAGCGACTCATTATTATAATTCTTTTCACACATACTTCTTGTTTTACTGTTTTTCATTTATTCAAATTTACTTGATTCATACCATAGAGCGACTGAATTCATGTTTATTTATTAATTTCGTCTCTACAAATTTTTACCGTCTATTCAATTTCAACACACAGTATTTTCTTTTCCTTCTGAGTGTTTTATTTTTGGGGCTGACCATATTTCACTACTAGGCAAAGCTGATATTTTTCTATGGAGAGGAATAATTCAGTTGTTGATGGTTCTGTTTTTTATTTATTTACTTATTTGTATTTATTTTAACTTTATTTATTTATTTATTTTTGTTTGGTTTTATTTGTTTATTTATATTCGTTTGTTTTTATTTATTATATATATTCGCTTGTTTACGCTTTTGCTAGATGTAGCTTTTCGTTATGTGATCGGGTTCATGTCCATTGAAGCGGGTAAGCCTAATCCCGGGAATATGATTTGACAGTGGGATTAACCTGTTAAAAGTTGCCACAAACACTTTTTCGCAAACTCATTCATTACAGAAGAATCAGAGAAGTTCGCACGTTTTTGCACATGTTGCTTTAACCAGGCAACTGTTTGCTACGATATTGCACTTAAATGTGACCAAACACTCTTACGTGATTCGTTTTTTGATCGACTGGCACACAGCTTGCCGACAGCTTCCTCATGTCTAAATGTTCGAGTAAAATATTAGGATGTCATGATAAAATTACTGTTAAAAGGATTAAGACGTACACACTGAAAAAAGAGAGCCAGCAATTGGAGAGTGCTCACTCTTGAGCCAGTCACTCACTTTCCTTATACATATAAACATATAAGCGTTTAAATTTACGCATTAAAACCGGGATTAAAGCATACACAAATATTGGTAAACTTAATTCTGGTAAACTTCGCCTCTACTTCATTGCATATGCATATATATATATATGATGAATCTAAACAAGTCCGTTTGATCAAGTAGCAGAGCAAAATTTGTATTAGTTTCCTTTCTGTGAATGTTTTGGGATTATAAACCTAACCATTTAACGACTATTAGGTGTGTGCACGCTTCAAACCGGTAGAAGGTAGAAAAACCAATATTCTCTTCCGTGATCAATTCCAGGGTATTTTGGTTAAAAGGTTTTCGGATTCGCATTCCCACCTTTGATCTCGTTTCCAATACATTATGACGCTCCAGGGTTTGCGTTCACTTATCTTCTCCTATCTGCTTTGCTATTATTCACCTTCGTCTTGTGGTGATTGCATTTAGTCCATCTATAGTTGCATTGTGTATGACCATTCCGACTGCCGACAGCCACCAACCAAGTCCGGCTAATCTTCAATGTCCATGCCTCAAATATGCTTAACATTATCGCCGAATCCAAGGGTATTGGTGGAGGAGAAGAAGGCAAAAGTGGATCTGTGATGTTTCAGCCTCAAGCTTCCCTTTAGCAAGGAGGAGAATTATGCTGGTGCTGCATTAGTAATTCATTCTTCTTGGTTGCTTGTTAATGACCAGTCTGTGGCGTTAGCTCGGTCTGGTATGGGCATGAAACTGTGCACATGTAAGACTGGTCATGCAATATGCGTTGGATCAGTGATCAGTGATCAGGGGGAGATGATGGCAATGGTAGTGGCGATGGCGATGACGATCATGATCATCATCGCTTTATTACTTTATTCGGTGGGTTTGCATGTAAAATGTTTTAATTTCTTTGTTAATGAATACCAACGAGACGGGGCCTCCCTCGATCGAGCTAGTGGTCACATCGCACATACGAAGGTCATCGAACGTTGCCACCATGATGGGGTTTCTGTCTTAATCGTGGCTATTTCCAGGCGGGCCGTAAATCAAATATGTTTACTTGTGCGCGATATCAAGTGGAAGAACCGTTCTGTCATCATGTCCTCGCTTAACATGTATACATGCAGGTCCGATGCGGATTGTGTAATCCTAAACCAAACATTTCTTTATTTCTCCTTTTCCTTGTTTTTTTCAGTTTCCTTTTTTTCATTGCTCAAACGGGAAAATGTGATCGAGTAAAGGATGCAGTTGATGAATATAAGAACCCAGTTATAACCGGAGGATTAGTGTGTCGTTAAACAAGGAAAATACGATATGTCGCCAACCGGGTGGTGTCAAGTGGAGCTCTCTCCTTTTGAGCTCCGTCACCCAATAGTTGTCAATAATGTAAACACCACCTCAACACATCTACAAAACAGGCATATGATGTAGCGGTGGACTTCTTCGATGGGTGACGAATCGTGCGATTACAGGCGTCTGAAATGGCGCCGCTCGTCTCTCTTAAGAGATAGATTGTGATGGTAATTGTTGTGGCTTTGTTTGGGTGCCAGTGTGACATTGAGTGATCGATTGTGGGGGAATGCAGTGGGCTCTACTAAGTCGCTTTGATATGCTCTAGTTTTTGATTGCTTTCGGCCTTTTAGAACGGTGGTAGTATTTAATTAAACGTTTTGTGCTTCTGTGATGGATGTCGTGTATGATCACCGCTCCTCAGCATAAATATTATGGTGGCACGACTTGAAAATTTCAAGGGGACATTGGACATCGCTTTAATCCTTTTCATACGCGTAAATAGGGTAGAGGGCGATGACAATGGCGATTTAACCCACTTAAAAGCCATCGGTAAATTTACAAAATTGTAACAGCTATTGACATTTAATGATCACACACACACACGGCGCTCCTTGTAACATACAGCGGTGGACTCATTGAGTCTATGATTAGTGTTTGAATTAAGGTTGAACTGCATTATTTGGCTCCATGAAGATGTTTTTTTTTTGTTGAGAAGTGTAAAAGATCTTTAGTGAGCTCTAGACGAAAGGATGTGCTTCACATATACACTGATTAGATGTCGTTTCATCAAAGAAAGTACTTTCTCCATCCCGTACTTACTCTGGTAACCTGATTGATTCCAAAGGAGGCAAAACGCCGACCATCCGAACTAAATTCAACTCCATGCTATGTTTTAATAGAGTTATGGGGGCTAATAGTTTCCGCACACTAAAATGTATTATATAAATATAACATGATTCAAAAGTCCGGCGCCGTGCTTCCTCGGTTGAGGGAAGAGCGGGGACCTTTTAGTTTGTAGACTTATTAAAACGCAGGATTTCTTCAATTTTATTTATTTAACTCTATTTCTTTAACTGAAACTTAATTTCTTCTACTTAAACTGTAACTGCTTTCAAACTGAACTCAATTTGTTTCTGATACTCAACTACTACTTTATTACTTTTCAAATTCAACTTCTATCTCAAACTACTCAATCAGAACTCTAACTCAAAACTGTTCTCTCTAACTTCCAATCTCAAACTTACAACTCAAACTGATTTTACTAAAAAAAAAAAAAAATTGTGGCGAGAAGGCCGAATTTAGCGAGACAGGACATATGTGTCCTTCATCTTGTCTCTGACTTCTGGTCATCTTGCGATAACCAGAATCACCCACATCCGTGAGGATGTTGGGCTCGGTCTCGCGATCTCTGAAAAGAAAAGAGAAAAAAGGGGGGTATCCAAGGATAGTGTGGACAGTGTTAGTCCGAGTGTTCTCTAACTACTTTTATAGAGGGATGGTGGGAAAGAAATCGTACAAGACCGGTAGGTCTTGGGTGCGGTAGTGAACGCAGATCACGTCTTTGGCGTCTGATAATCTGCGCTTTGGTCGGTGTATATGTTTGTGTTTGTGCCGTCTTGTACTGTGCGTTCGTGTGTGTGGTTTGTTAATAGTAGACCCTATGGGATGGGTCCAGGAATCCTCTATTATAGAGGGGAATGTTGTTGGGAAGGGTGCTTTCTTCAGTTTTGTACTGAAGAAGAAATTGTGGGGGTTTGATCCGAAGAGATCGAAAGAGAGAAGGGTCAAGAACGCAGGAGTCCCGTACAAGTAGGTTCTCGCTGTTCTGAATGTTTTCGAGGTACTTATATGCTAATTGAAGCAAGTACTCGTCGATAGGGGTAATGGAGGCGTCTTCGTATAGGTGAGAGTTGGGGTAATGACGACCGTCAGGCCTTCTAGAATGATTGGTGCATCTTCTGAGGAGTTTCCTTTCGAAAACCCGAAGTCTTTCCATTTGGGCCGAAGATATGCAGGACCATATGGGAAAGGCGTACGATATTCCAGATCGGATTAGCTGCTTATAGCAGAGAAGCTTAACTTTGGTGTCAACTTTGTTGCTCCACTTGAAGATGTTGTGCAGTTGCTTAGACCGACCGAGGCCCCTTTGGAGAATGTGGGTCACATGTTTGATGAAATTCATTTTTGGGGTATAAATGACCCCAAGATATTTCATCCTGTCCTGTGGTCTAATCGTAGTATCTCCCATTTTTATTCGAATATTCTGTGAATATCGAGAAGTAGGTTGGGAGTGTTTACTACTCAGAATTATAGCTACTGCTTTAGATGGGTTAAGTCGAATTTTCCACCGACTGTAAAAACTGATTTTACTATTAAAATTTCTCTCTACTTATGGAACATTGTGTTCTAATTTACTGTAAATTATAATATGAACAAAACAAATTTTCTCAAAGTATTCCTTTAGTTTCTGTGATTTTTAAATTGAATACAATTTGAACGAAAATCAAAGTGCTCTGTTTTGAAATAAAAAAGGGCAAGTTATGAAAAGGGGCATGTTATTAAATGTGCTGTAACTGGCAATATTGTGAATGTTTATGAATGGTATGTATTAAGTGAGAATGTAATATATGTTAAGGGAAGTTTTTAAGGATGTGTAAGGAGATTCAGTGTTAAATTTAATAAAGGGTAGTATTCTGGAATACAACAGTCAGTTCCTTTATTTAAGGGCCACAACGAGTGTGATTGTCGGTCGTTTAATAAACGAAAAGTAATGCATATTGAAATTTTCGAGGATATATTTGTGTATAAAAGGTATATGTGTAGTATTATTTTTTGGATGCAAATTATCACTTTTCAGCCGCTTTTGCGTCACATTTCTCCATCTGCTTGGTGCTTTTTAGGAGGGTCCCTAATTCAAAGAGAATTTGAGATCCACCCTTGAAGTTTTTAGTGCGTTATTCTAGAAGATAATTGCTATCGAAAAATGCAAAAGAGAGAAAAATCGATTTTTCAAAAGTGTCACAATAGTTACGCCCATTAAAAGCGGTCGCTGGTTATCGCACAAGCCAAATAAGTAAATATTGCAACAAATGTTATAAATGAACAAACATCCAATTTTATGAAGGCAGTGGCAACTAATTATCACAGTGGTTAGTAATTATTTAATTCCATGATTATCAAATTTTGGAAAACTCGTTTTTGATAGAATTGTCAATCATCTAGAACTCCTTATACAACACTGAAAGAAATGTGGCGACTTTGTTATTCTTTCAGTTCAAGTTCGAAAGTTTATTACGAGTTATGTATAGCTTGTTTTTAAGCCGAATGAATGTGGTTCTGCCCCCACAAAAACAAACAACATTTTGATTAGGTTGATGGGTATGTTTTTGATTTCTTTTTACCCTTGATTTATGGCACATTTCAAACATGGTATGTCATTTTGCAACGATAATTAAGGGAAGCTATTCAAATCAACGCTATGATGCCTATAATTATTAAGAGATAGAACCAAAGCTTCAACTTCGAAGTCCACTGCCGCGTGTAATAATGAAGGGAAGCTATTCAAATCAACGCTATGATGGTTAGAACCATTAAAAGATAGAACCACAGCTTCAACTGCCGCGTGTAGATGAATTCTCAGTTACTATCTACTGATGTAGAATTGCTATCGTGTAGGGCTCGGCTGATTCGATGTTTTCGATTTTGTTTCGATCATGTTTTTTACTATTGTTTTGTACTCGTATGTGTTAGAAACACCACAATGGGCATTACGGATGAAATCTAAAATTTTTTTAAGATTCATTCATTTCTTATGTATCCTTTTTGGCTTACTTGAGATTTTAGGGTGAGTATGTTAGTTACATGTGATTCCTGATTGATTGCCAGTACTAATTTCTCACTTTGGAGGTCTGTACTATCTTGATCAAAAAGTTCCCAGAACTCTCACCGTGTAACGCTCTCATTAACTTGAATTGAATTCTGTTTGTTTTTCTAGGTTGACACATCAGCCACAATTTCTCATATTCCGACAATTTTCAGCATCATAGCTTGTCATTATGCCGTCTGAAGCGGATTCACCGTCTTTTTGATTTATACGATTTTAAAAATAGTACACCCGCCTGTCACCCGGGAGACCGGGGTTCGATTCCCCGTCGGGGAGCCCCTGGTGCAAGACTAATGACCTTTCCCAGAAAAAATAAATCATTATGGAAAATTTAACAAGCTTCAGGACTTGCCAAATAAGGCCAAGACCGGTTCCCGGTTGTAGTGCCGATGATGATGATGATTTTAAAAATGGAATTGAATTTGCAGCGATGAGTTTGTACCAATGTCGGAAGTATGTCGACAACGTTTCTCTACGGAAAGCCTTTACCAATGGAAACTTTCAGAGATGGTTTTGAGTCCGTCGAGGATGCTGAATGTAGTGTCAGGTTGTCATCATCGAAAACTGAGGAAACCATCCATGAGGTGAAAGAAATGTTGATCAATACCCCGAAATTAACCATCATAAAGTTAGCAGAAGACTTGAGCATGATTTATGGATTTGTTCAAAACATTTTAGCTAATGATTTGCACTTCCGTTGTGTTGCAGCAAATTCGGTGTTGAATACCTGAATTTCTTGCAAAAAAAACGATCGCATCTACATCGCAAAAGACATGATTTTCGAAGCTGAATCTGACTTAATATTCGTGGAACATATTATTAGTTAAGTTTAGGCGAGTGAATGGCGTGCACCCAATGAGTTCAGACCGAAGAAACCGCGCCGTTTTAAATAAAAAAAAAGCAGGCTGTGCCCACAGTTTTCAGGATTACAATGGTGTTGTGCATTATGAATAGTTGCCATAAGGCACATATTATTTATTTTGTGTGTGTATTTTTTACCAACATTTTTGTTCTCATGTGAATTGGGGTGTCAAAAAATCCACCATATCAGAGCCAGGTTTTAATGATTTAATGCTCTGCTTCGACTCGGTATCAGAGTGTCCGGTATACCCGTAAAAACATCCAATGGGCACGGTTGAGCGTAACACCATTAATTAAGGGTGACAAATAAATATATGTTACTCTTCGCTAGTGTAGTGATCCTAAATCACTGCCCTTTTCCAATTACCCGTAATACCAATCCAATTCCCATAGTGAATCATATGAGCGACAAGTTAAACCAAAAGTTAATTAGTCGCACATTGATTCAATTTCCAAGTACCTTACGTCCCAATCCAATTGAATCATATGCACGATAAATTTAAACAAAAGTCATTTGTCGCGCATTGATTCAATCCTCTATAACCATTTAAATTATGAAATGCCTAATACTAAACGCATTTCATAATTTCTCCTTCCGGGAATTTATTTAAGTAAATTCCTATCAACTTCCCAGAATCCTATTCCAATTGAAGCACACAAAATCTTGTTTGTGCTTCTTGGAATTTTCAAGTAACATTTTATAAAATCTCTGTCATCACAGAGTATAAATGGGCGGCACATTTTGGATTCATGATCAGTCGGAATCCAGAGGCCGAGGCAACGGCCAAACCCAATTTAAAAATTAAATAAATAAATTAAATAAATAAAACAAATATAAATCAAAACTAATCGCCTATTAATATAGCCGCCCTGCCTTAGAAACACCCTATTGAGGTAAGAAATACAATTTAACAAAAATATAACCCTACACTAGCCTGTCAGACATTGGTGAGCCTGTTGTAGACTTCCTCTCAGGGAGCACGTCTCCTTGTCCTTGAGAGGTCGAGGGTCTCTTTAATAGACTACTCCTGAGAAGGCCCGTTGCGGTCGCCACCGTGCTTCCGGGGTCTCCGGGAAGAGTGACTACCGATTGCTGAATATGAGACCTGGGAACCGGCCAGGCTCAATTAAGACTGCTCGTCGAATATAAAATTTATCAAAATCTTATCGGGATTTTGTATCGCTGATGCATCGAAAAGCAAGCAGAATTTCGAAATGTATTTCAACTGGAGTCGACTACTGGAGATTGTGTTAGGAATTCGGTTAAGTAAATTCCTGGAAATTTGGGATATGGGAATGGTGATTCAACATCTGCCATGCGTTTGTTTTGGTTTAGTGGTTATGGGAAATTGGGTGTATGGGCGATAAACGAACATTTGATTCGTTTATCACGAATTTTGTTTGATCGGGAGAATGAATTTGCGAATTTGGATGATCGATTTGAGTTAAAGTGGAAGGATTTGGAAGTATGTGTGGGGAAAGGAGATGGTCGCTTTTAAGGGCACTACAACCCTACTTGATTTGATTTTGATTTGGTGAGGGCAGAGCCCTCATTCATTACGCTTAGTACAAGCGGTACAAGAATATATAAAAATAAACTTATGAACTAACTTAAAAACTAGGGATTAACAATAAATTAATTAAATTAATTTAAAGAGGGAAGAGAGAGGGTGGTGCAAGTGGCAAGAGAGTGCACAAAAATAGGCCGGGTGCTTGGAAACGTAAATGGGGATAGGTTAAGGGTTTAAATGAGGACAAAGCCCTCATTGATTGGGCCCAATACAAGCGTTATTTACATAACTTAGGTGCGGACTAAGAAGTGAAAGCAAGGAGACGGGGTTTGAGAGCAGGAGAGGTGACGTTGAAATCAAAGGAGGTGGGGTAAGAGTTGACGTTGCGTACCATACGTGAGATTGGTTCGTTCAGGCCATAAGACGTGTGATGGGCTGGTAGGTAAAACATACTAGGGTTTCGTAGGTTGAGGGATTGGTATAGAGCGGTATGGTAGGGGGAAGGCTAGGACAGTCGATTGATCCTGATAGAAGACGGTGGATGAAGAGGATGTCAACGTGAATTCTCCGCTCTTCTAGAGTGGTTAGGTTAATTAGTTTGAGACGACTTCTGTAAGGCCGGAGGGACGCGGTGTTTTCTTAACACAGTCCTCGGAGGGCAAAACGCAAGAACCGTCGTTGAATGCTTTTAATTCTGCGGATATGGGATACTTGATATGGCGACCAAACCTAACTACCGTCTTCAATAAGAGGGCGAACGAAAGTAATGTAGACCAACCGGGTCACGTAAGGGTGTGAAAATTCTTTAGACCAGCATTTCACAAAGCCGGCGGCTGAATTGGACTTGAGAACCATGTCGTCAATATGTGTAAGGAAGTTTACTTGACTATCACATAAAATACCGAGATGTCGAATGGAGTTAACAGAGGATGGGTGGGTTGAATAAAAGAAAGGAGCGGGGAGGAGGAGGGGTGCGCTTCCGTGAAAACGTAATTGATTGACATTTGTTGACATTAAGCTTCAGGCAATTCTTCTGGCACCATAACAAAAAGTTGTCAAGGTCTGTCTGGAGAAGGAAAGAATCAAGCGGAGAACAAATGGGGCCCTAAATAGATGCCCTGGGGGACTCCAGAGGTAGCGTGGAAAGGATTTGAGAGAACGGATCGGAAACGCATTTTGTAGGGGCGGTTACTCAAATATGACGAAATCCACCGTTTTAGTATGGGTTCGAGCCCAAGGTGGATAATTTGAAGAGTATCATCATCATCATCGGCACTACAACCGGGATGAGGTCTTGGCCTTATTTAGCAAGTCTCTCCACCGGCATCCGGTTCTTATCTGAGACTTGTTAAATTGTCCATAATAATTTGTTTTTCCGGGCAGGGTTATTAGCCTTGCGCCAACCTTTCTCAGGATGTTGAAGAGTGTCAGCCTGTGCGAAATTTTATCGAAGGCTTTAGTAAAATCCCTAGTAACAACGTCGACCTCGTTGCCGTTCTCCAGGGCTAGGAGTGATTGGGAAATAAATTCGACTAAGTTAGTGGTAGTAGATCTCCCACCAAGAAAGCCGTATTGCATGGGTGAAATTAGGGGTTTGCGGTGGAAGCGTAACATTTCGTAGAGAATGCTTTTAAACACTCGGAATGTGGGAGAGTTTGGCGATGGGACGATAGTTTGAGATATTGACTTTGGGTCCCTTTTTATGCACAGGCGTGATAAGCGATGTTTTCCAAATATTAGGAAACTCACCTTGAGAGAGCGACAGATTGAAAATAGTCGAAAGAGGGGAAGAAAGAATGGAGGAGGATATTTTTAGGAATATAGCGGGGAGGCCATCAGACCCGGGGGTGAAAGTTTGGTAAGTAAGAATTATGTGAGGTCGGGAACGAAAGAGTCGCCAGTGAAGGATTGTCTGAAAAACGAGGCGAAGAGGTTCGCAATCTCGTATGAATCCATTGAGGTTTCCGAGTTATAAGAGGGGGAGGTGGGATAATCATTGGACTTACGTTTGTGATTGATAAATTGGAAGTGTAGAAGGAAGCGTAGGCTTCCCCCAACATGGTGATTTGAGTCCACGAATCACGTCAAGGTTTTTACCACGCTCTGTGCAGACAGTGAGCGGGGACTATTACTTGGGTGGTATGAGAAATTTGCGGGAGCAGTTCGTCCAAAAAGACCGGTTTTGAAGACAAATACATCGTGGATTTTGCACCACGAAGGTGTACCCTCATACACCAGTATTCAAAACTACCAGCCAATATCCACCGAATTTACCAGATTTGGCTTCCGGAGACTTCTTTCTGTTTCAAAAATCGAGTTTGATAACCATACGGAAACCGTGTCTTGGCGGAAGAGAAGAGATAAAACTCTACAAAACGATTATCTCTCCTCTCTACTCGTCACTTCTCCAAACGGATCTCGACATCTTCTCAACTTGGTGCTGTAATAACTGCCTTGAACTCAACGTTGTCAAATGTCACTCCATCACCGTCTCCCATAAACGTCCCCCTGCCACCCACGCTCCTACTTCCTGCTAAACCAGCAGATATCATCTGTACCCTCGATACGCGACCTCGGGATCTTATTTGACAGGGAGCTTAGCTTCATCCCGCATATTGATGATATTATTCTTAAGGCCAACTCTGTCCTTGGGTTTCTGTAACGCTGGTCTAAAGAATTCTCTAATCCTTACGTTTCCCGTTCTCTCTACATAGCCTCCGTCCGCCCCCTTCTTGAATACGCCAGTCAGGTCTGGTCCCCACACTACTCGTCCCATGTACGCAGAATCGAAAGCGTACAACGTCGTATTCTGCGTTTTGCCCTCCACGGACTGAACTGGGCGAATCGTCGGATTCTCTCCCCATACACAAACCGGCTCCATCTGATCAACTTCAGCACACTTGAGGAGCGCAGAACTCATGCCGATATCCTTTTCGTACACCGTCTCCTTTCAGGCACAATCAACTGCCCAAGTTTGCTCTCCATCATTCCACTTCACACTAACCCCCGTAACCTGCGAAACACTTATCTCTTCTATCAGCCCACCCACCACACTTATTACGGCTCTAATGAACCCATTTCGCGAATGCTGCGGCGGGCAAACTCCTACCCTACCTCCTTCGATTTCAACTTTACCTCTACTGCTCTCAAACTTCATCTCCTCTCTTTTCCCTCCTGACCACACCCACTCCCCATCTACACTCTTACATCCTGTACTAACCTTTATGTCAATGACCAATTTTACCGACAGTAGTCAATGGCCGGGTACCCGGGTACCCATATATAGAAACATGGTTTTAACAATGTTAAAACAAATATTTTGCAATAGATTTTAATTTGTTTATCAGAAACAAATATATTGTGAATATTTTATGTATTTTATAAAATTATTTTTTATAAATATAAAGAATTTTGACTATCTGCGGCTACAAAAGGCCTATTGAAATCGGCGCAGAGCAAGGTCAGGATCGGCAGGTGTGTAACAAATTCAGTTATACCTGCTAAAGGGATCTCGAGTATTCGGTTGACGAATAACTTGTACGGTCAACTTTCTATTTATAACTTGCGAGTTTATGGTGAAACCATTCGAATCCGGCATTAGAGTTAGAGAAAGCGTGGTTCAGTCAGCGTCCTTTGTGCATCTGAGCATCTTCAAAATGACGACTTTGTTGACACGTGCTCAATTCAATATTAAAATTAATATTGTTAATGTATTTAATAATTTTAAATAATAAATAATATAATAATAATATTAATAATAAATAATACAACTTGCAATCGAGTCCATCATCGGCAAGGTTCGGCCGCTCGTGCCGACGACCCAGACAGCATGTCCGCCCCTGGATAGTACAGGAAGAAAAAAGGTCACTGGTTGTTGCCACATTTGTTTATCGCAGGCTCTGAAAAAGGGGCGAAAAACAAGAAAGGCGTGTCGGAAATGTGAAATGCCGGTTTGCGACGAACACGCAACTACGTTGGTTGAATGTAATGCATGTCACAGAAGTCCTTCTGAATAAAGTTGTTTGTTAATTTAAATGCATTTTTATTGTTTTTCATTAATTATTAGTTATTTAAATAGTTAATTATCAATAAGTAATTATTAATTAACTATTTAACATTCAATTTTGCATCATTCTTCATCATTCTCAATGCTTTTTAAATGGGATACCCGGGTACCCGGTCGTGGCTCAGAATACAATTTTTTAAAATGTCAATATGAAAGTAAAAAAAATTTTTTTTTTCATTGAAATTTCGTAATTATCATTCAGAAACGTTTGAATGGAGATGATCTAAGACATGGGACCGAAATTCGTCTACTAGGCCGAGCAATCGTGAAATTGCGACAAGATAGTGATCGTGATCGTGAAATTGCGACGAAATGGGTACCCGGGTACCCGGTCATTGACATAAGGGCTAAGCGAGGTGAATGAATGAGTGATAATCGATGGATAAACCCATTAACCAACTCGCCAAACATACCCCACCCCCACGCTATTTTTTTTCCTTTTTAATCATAGTTTATATATATAAGAATAGTTTTAAGATAGCTGTTAAGTTTTATCGCTTGTACTAAGCTGAATATATGAGGGTTCTGCCCTCACTAAACTACATAAACTACATAATGATTGATTTAACCATACTGAACACAAGGTATAAAACTGTTCGAAGATTGAATCAATCCAATCCAATATAATCAATCGAATCCGTTGCAGTCGACGGGGAATACGTTGAAAGGGATAATGTGAATTTTATTCGGCATTTTTTTAAGTATATTCTGGAAACTTATTTTTTCTTTTTTTTTATATTTATACTTCTACCAGGAAATGCGAATCTATAGCGCTGACTCAGTATCCTGAGATGCTTTTTTTTCTCGACCTGATCCATCAACCAAGGTCCGAAATTGGCTGCATTCTTTACCAATCGACAATGTCTCTACTGCTATTAAAAGACACAGAACCATGCATTCGTGGTCAACGATACCAACAAAATTGTTGTGTATCTTATTGGTATCGTTTCCACGCATATGTTATGGATAGCACTATTTGTCCCGTGAAGCATATTTGCTTTTTATACCGTCATAGGAGCTTTTCCAGATGTTGGTATTTGAACTCTTTGATTTCGTTGCCTGCTGATGTATTTGTACAGATATCTGTTAATAATTTGGTGTGTTGATCATCTTAAGATTATAGTGTGTTTGGAATGGTTTTGTGTAATAAGTTTAACACTCAGACAACTAGCTAACGTAAACTTCCAGTTTGTAAAATGTTTGGAGCGTCTAATACTTTTTCACTCCCTGATAATTTAAGACATTTTAGTTCAC
The DNA here is from genome assembly GCA_963931805.1 of Microdon myrmicae. NCBI lineage: Eukaryota > Metazoa > Arthropoda > Insecta > Diptera > Syrphidae > Microdon > Microdon myrmicae. The sequence continues at coordinate 16,979,253 of OZ007502.1, forward strand.
TAATGCGTATGTTAAAGGAGTTTAAATACTGCTAAATTGCCATAATTCAATATTGATGCGTGGGAAAGTCAAGAAGAGGGGAGAAAAGTTGTGGATGATTTGTTATAAACAAAAACTAATAAAAAATAATTCACTTGCTTTGAAATTAATAAATGCTACGTTAAATTTAATTTTATAGATCAATTGGTATAGTTGGCGCCTGTCTAACGTCAACTCGACATGCAAATTGTTCTCTATAGATTCCTGGTACGAATGAAACTGTTCTTCTATTTTCTACTTTTATCGAATGCAAATAATCGGCTGTTAATTTTAAAACTCGACAGATGATGACTTATCGCGTCTCCTGAATGAATTGCTCATGTGCCCTCATTTAACAGCAGATGTTCGAATGCGTACAACGTACAAAAGATTTTCGTCCAAGTTAGCCCCCCTGTTGAAATTTGTTTCTTTTTAATTTGTGATTATCGAATCTAGTTGACATTTAACTGTTCGGACGGCCAACTATTCGACTGTACGTCCATGGGACAAAGTGTTGATTCTTAACAAACAAGCACTCATAGAATCCATTCTTTTTTATTTACCTTTGTTTACATTTTTAAGGCCTACTCTTCAATGAATTTGAACCTTTTTACCACCTGGTTACAGATGTCGTGTATAATGATATCATAGGTTGAAACGACAGTCATAAACTCCTTGTACGTGCCGTTACCGGAAAGGAATTAGAAAAAAGGTGGAATAGACATACAGCTTTTTTTTTAAACTTATCTCGGATCTCTGCCTCAGGGCTACAGAAGTCACTGACTATCAGGGTTCAGTCGGCGAACAAAGTCAACAAGACCCTCGACTTCCGTTGAAATAATTACCTGAAGACCTGGGAAAAACAATAAGTGCACACTTGCACATTACAAAAGCGAATTTATTCATAAGCAATAAGGAAGCTCAACCTTTGATCAGTGAAATTAAAAATTAAAAACATGTCTGATAACGAAACTCCTTGATCGCAAAGAATAAAGCCGATTACAGATCAGATGCTTGCTCCGGATTGAGAAATAGTAAAGTAAAAAGAGGGGAAATTAAAACGTTGACGCCACTGTGCCGGGCAGAATTCGTTTTTTTTTGGAATATGAAAGGCAGTCCCAAAAGGCGTCAAGCACTATCAACAATTAGTAATAATAATAAATAATTTGCTGATTGCAATGCACCAGCTGACATCCTCTTGATAAAGTGTACTTAACAAGGCGCACAACTCAATGCATGTTGGTAAGAAATATTTAGTAAGGAATATCACCGATAAGTAAGACTAGCCTCTGCATTGAACCTTGCGGTATATCAGGAAATCTGATAGCCAACCATAAAGCGACACATTTGTCACGTACTTATCACCATGTCGAGTTCCATGAACATATTTAGAAATAGAAGAAAAAAAGAAGTAAAAGAAAAAAAAGCGAAGCGGAATAATGACTCGTAAGTTTGAGAACGTTATATTTACTTTCATGTTAGATGCAAAGATATCTAAGGTCAACCATGACCTAAAATTATTGATGTCCACGTTAAGGAAGCGAGTGATAAGCGAAGAAAAAGTAGACAGTTCCGGATCAGAAAAAGAAGAAAAACTATTTGCTCATCTACAATGTGCTTCCTTAGAATATTGTGTTGTTTAGTTACCTTCGCCGAAGGCGATAAAAGGTTAATTAAAATATCTTATTGTGTTGGCGGGTTTAGTGGTACTTGACACCACTGCAGCGTACTTATTTTGCTATCTCTCTAATGTCGACGATGCTACAATAACACGAAAGCATACTCTTTAAAAAAATCTTTAGCTACGAAACGAATTAGAAACCGTTTCACGATGTTACAGTGTTTAGAATATATTATTTTGAAACAATTAGAGATACAAAATCAGTCTTTGCGTAGGGGTTTTCAGGATTTGTTCGTTCTAAACTCAGACAATTCGCAGCCTATTTAATGATGAACTGTTTTCAAATGAAACTCGCACACAGAACGAACTTAAAGTAGCATATTATGGCAGCATTGAAGCCAACAGGTATATAGGTTTCCAAACAAATAAAAAGTATTTAAAAATAATATTAAGTTGTTTATTAAATTAAAGAGGTGGAATTAAACGATTTTTTTGTGTTATGAGGGGGTGGGTGGGTGGGTTTGTGTCGAAGGAAGTTCAGTTTAGAAGATTGGAACAGTCGATTGAGCCAGGGAGAAGTTGGTGAACGAATTGAATATCGGACAGGATTCTGCGTTCTTCTAGGGTTTTCAAGTTAATGCATTTGAGACGATTGATGTAAGGCGGCTGAATCAGGGGGTTTTCCCTTCCTAATCCATGGATAGGGAAACGTAAGAATCGACGTTAAATGCTCTGGATTTTGCGAATGTGTGTATGATAGGGGGACCACACCTGACTCGCATATTCGAGCAGTGAGCGGACAAATGAAATGTAGAGGGACCGGATGGCATAAGGGTTGGCGAATTCTTTTAACCACGGTTTTACATACCCGGGGTTTGAGTTGGCCTTAAGAATCGTCTGGTCAATATGTGAATTCAAATTAAGTTCTTTATCACATAAAGTACTACGGTCGCGGATCGATTGAACGAAGATGAGGGTTTGATTATGAAGAGAGTAGGGGCGGGGAGGAGAAGATATGGGTTTTCGTAAAAAGGTTATAGACTGACATTTGGCGATATTAAGAGTTATAATTATGTCGAGAAAGATAGGCGCAAGGCTAATAACCTTGCCCAGAAAAACAAATTATTATGGACAATTTAACAAGTCGGATATGGACCGGATATCGGTGGGGAGACTTGCTAAATATGGCCAAGATCGGATCCCGGTTGTAGTGCCGATGATGATGATGAAGAGTTATAATAATGAGCCACCCCAATGTAATATAATCAAGTAATAGAATAATGAATAAACTCTAAATACGAATTATAAAATAAAATAATATATAAACTGTAAATCATCATCATCGGCACTACAACCGGGAGCCGGTCTTGGCCTTATTAGAAAGTCCTGAGGCTTGTTAAATTTTCCATAATGATTTGTTTTTTCCGGGAAAGGTCATTAGTCTTGCGCCAGATAAACTGTAAATACTAAGTATAAAATGTAACTGTAATACATTTTTCATACTCCACTGTGGCACCCTACTACGTGACCCGAGACCATCGGTTCGACTGACGTTGTTATACACATGCAACATCGCAACGTACATGCGACGACGCTGGAAATGGAAGATCAGCAACGTGCTTCCAGCGATCAGTGAGTTTGTTCGCCTACCCGCATCCGGTAATCGGATCGTGTATCACGTTTTTTCAGACACTTTTTAACCCTTGTCATCTTTTCCTTTTATAAGCCAATTGAACTTAGGAGATAAGTTACAAAATTTACGTAGAGTAGTGTTAAGATAGATTCAGTGGGGGCAAGTTATGTCCTCCATGTTAAAGTGTAAATAAAGGCATCCCGCGGAAGATCGCGCGATGAAAAAACACCCAAATGTTTTTTTTTTATCATTTAAAACTATTCAGCTCTAAGCAGTTCTTGCGACACCAAGCCGAGATGTCAATATCTGCTTAAAATAACGCGGAATGAAGTGGTAACATGATAGTCTTATAGAGTTTTGTGTCCTCGGCATAGAGAGACAAACGAGTGCTTGATGACTCTATCGATATCATTTGTAGTTATCGGCAGATTTAACACAATGTGAACGTACCTCACTACTAATTGTATGCAGCTGCGTCAATAAGCTGCTAGGAGTTGCTTTGTCGTTGGCTGAAAAGGTCGCCAGCCAATGTGTATGTAGGGAAATTTATTGTATACATGATGAGGCTGGGAATAGGCGACGCAATGATCATTATCCCTGGTTATGATGGTTACATGGTACTGTAACCGATATGTTTTCTTTCAGGGATATGATGTTTGTTCCATAAAGAATTCTCTGTTGGGAAAATTTTGCCGATGCGTTCATGCATGGAAAAATGCCCTTGTTGGTGAAATTCTTTTTAGGAATTGAGGTAATGCGTTGTATGCATTATGTCCTTGGAAAAGGAAATGTTTTCAGGTGCCAATGCCATCGCATTGGCGGGAAACAATAGAAGTTGAGTTGTAATAATGGGGGGTTCTTCGGGCAAGCTTAAAAGAACCCCCACAAACCGCCCTTGCCAGGATGCCCCCTAGGTTCTCAATGGGGTTTATGTCTGGACTTAAAGCTGGTCACCGTAAAAGTTTAATTCCGTGCTCTTGAAACCACGCTGTTGTTGTTCGTGCTGTATGGATAGGAGCGTTGTGCTGTTGAAATTTGACATCTTCGTCCTCTGTTAGGGCTATTAAAGGAAGAAGATGCTATTCCAAGACTTCTTGGTACTATTTGGCGTCCTTTCTTCCAAAAATAAAAACAATTTATGTTTTCGGATTTCCAATGAAAGCTGCCCACGCCATAACTCCTCCTCCTAAAGGCCTGAGTGGCATGATTTTCCTTTCTTTCCTGAGATCATGCCAATAGTACTTGAAGCCGTCGGGGCTGCCCAGATTACATACATACACACATCACTGAAGATCACATGAGACCACATTTCATTGGGTTGGATGTGTGTTTCAGCAAATTCAATGCGTGCTTCCTTATGTTGCTGTTTGAGTGATGGTTCGCACAAGCACTTTCGATACTTCAAGTTACTTGAGGCTATTGCCCATTTTCTAATGAGGCTAAAATCGCAGTTCAAATTAAAACTTTGAACCATTTGGGACGAAGAAGCTCCTGTTTTGGACATTTCACGTCGAACGGCTCATTTTATCGATGGTAAAAATGTTGTTGTTCTCCAGATCGTTTATTTCTTCCGTAATTTTCAATACCGGCTTACAGAAAATTCTTCACTACACCTTGAGAGCGATTTATTTCATTGGTAATTGTAAATACCCTATTCTTTTTTTTTAATATCCGTTAATTGATTCCCACGCGGCATATTTACAACTTTAAAAAAAAAAAACAAGTAAAACAAAAATTATTTTTATAACTCCATAATGTCTGCAGTATTTTTTAAGGGCTTTTGTTAGCCTGAGATATAAAAAAGCCTGAGTTTATACTTTTTCACATGCGAAATTTGGGTTTTTTTTTCAGAAAATTAAATACCATTCCTGGTAAAAAAAAAAGCTATTAAGCTATTAAAGGTTTTCCCTGAGTTGGTGTCGGTTGATAATAACTAGTCACAACAGTTTATTACTCATTCCAAGAAAACTGAAAATTTAAGTTTGAGTCTACAATTTTCCACAGCACTGTAGATATATGGTGCAAGAACATTTTGCGCCTTGGATGTTGCACAGCTCGATGCGAAACTCTCGTTTCATTGCAGCCATTCGGCACATAATGCAGCGATACTACTTCTGAGTGTTGATATCCGCAATATATGAGAGCGAAAATCTGGTAAGATGAACGTATAGCATTGAGTCAACGCCCTGAAATGCAATTAGAAAGTTGTTGGTGTTTTTCTTTTTGACCAGTTGTAAGTTATAGCGTAATTACGTTATTATTGCCACTGGTTTTTCTGTAGGCTGTTAACTGACAATAATGCTTCAGGTATAGCCTGATGGTGTTTGGCCTTGATTTTGGGTTAACAAATAAGCTTATGAGTGGTCTCGTAGAATCACCCATGCCGTAGCCAGATATTATTATTTATTTATTGCTTCAGCATCTGGCAACCGTGTAGCTTTTAGATTTTCTTCCGACCGGTTTATGACAATCCACGTATATTCAAAAAGTTCTTATAACAAAAACTTGGAAGGTTCAAAACACAATTTTTTTAAATTATAACCATCTCGATGCGACGTTTTAAGTAGCCCACCTTACCTAATTGATTTTTATCGATATGCCATTGAACATTTCCGCACCAGATGACAAAAAATTACTGATAAAGAGTGTGATTACATTACTCCTTAAAAAGTGTGAAAAAATCCAAGTTACTTTTCGAACAACCCGATAATGTACTTTTAGAACAGATTTTTTCCTTATAATAGGAATTTTCTTAAAACAAACGTATTTGCTTATAAATTTATCTCGTAAAGAAAAAGACTTGCTCCTAACAAAATTAGGTTTTCATGCCAAATAAAAAAGTCAGATCTTGTAGCCCATTCCTTTTTCTTAATCATCCACACAGATTTTAAAATACCTTTAAATGTCATAGCACTGTGCGGATAAATTATTTGTTATCACATGCAAAATTTGTTCTAATAAAGATAACACTAAGATCAGACAAATGAAAAAAAAAGCGGCTAATAACCATAAATCGACTTAACTGTACTAGTAATCATTTCTCAATATTCACCAAAGATGCTACTTCATTTACTTTGTTGCCCTTTGGCTCAAATCAACAGTGTCAGTTTTTTAATCGATAAATAAACACAGCTTCCGGTGATAGTAACTCAGTTGGCTGCATGATGTTGCAAGTCCGTTTTTCTTGTGAGCAGATAAAACAAGGTCTTCGCAAAACAACTCTGATCTAAACAATCAACCAGCCGATTGTGAAAGAAATCACACAAAGAAGAGACTTCGAAAAAGTAAATAAACCATCGAGACCCTTCATGTTAACCCTGTGGCACTTCATCAATTGGCAACATTTCCTTTCCCACACAATCCAGTCGAATATCTGTAATCGCTAACCATGCTCGCCGTCCCTGTAAACAACCATTAATGGTAAAAATGACAAAAATAGAAGCAACAAAAAATCAACAACGAGATGAGTAGGAAAAAGGAAAACCACATCAAAATGATAAAAGAACTTTGGAAACTGTGTTGCAATTAAGACTCCTCCTTTGAGCCATGATGGTGTGAGCTAATGCATGCTTGCTAGCACGCAAGCGTGCCATCTATTTCCGCAATTTGAAATGGACCATAGACAATGACGACGATCAGGCTCCAAACTGTGGGTCAATATTGATAAACACTCTCCTCAGTAAATATTGATTAGCAGTGTGCCATGACGCGGGGTTCAAAGGTAGGAGTCAATAAAAACCGAAGTACAATGTTGCCGCAAAGGAATAATAATCGCAGTGGGTCTACATCCCATTCCACCGCGCCTCCCGTTGTTTATTCCACATTCCCCATTCTGGTCCTCAGCACCAACATAGCCTATATGCTACGCTATTCATTTTATGAATGAAAGTTAATCTCGCGTATGGATCTCCTCGGTGATCACAAAGAGGTAGCGAGAACACAAAGACAGGCCCTTTCGTTCCCCGTTCGTATCTATGTTGGCCCGTTTGTCTGGCGAAGGAATGTAGTGTACCCGCGCTCAGACACATGTTAATTCAAATGTACACATTCAAACGCGTGGAAATAGGGATGCTGCTGATCATCTTAATGATGATGAGGATCACGATCATGACGATCGCGATGATGACGTGAAGGAGATGAAAAAGTTGAGATCGGGTTGGTCGGCTGCTCCATCTTCTCGGGGGACTCAGAAATTGGTGCCTTAAGCATTTGTTATGACTAAAAACATAAAAGGCGCCAATTCACACTGCCGCAAATTTCTCATTCACATACGTAGCTACAAAAAAAAGTAAAAAAAAGGCAAATAAATCGAAAGGCATGCAAAGCGAACAACACAACTGATGCCCACCGCAACGTCTTGGGAGACGAATGATATTCAACAGAATCCGTGGTGTTCCATGTACCACAGGACGGCGGATCTAAACGCAAAGAAAGGAAGAAAACGTGGCAATTAAGGCGCACAGAATGAATACGCCACGTTCTGGGTGATTGAATGATTAGCACCACGCTGAAGCATGCAGCGCGGTTTTCCTTTATCAGTTGTAGACGACGAACCAGACTTCGAGAAACATCCTGGATGGATGTTACGTGTTCGAAATGTTGTAACAAATGAGGAATACGATACCTCTCGGCAGTTTGTGCGATTATAACACAAACATGTACCATTCTGTTGGCGAATTTTGGTGGCATCCTGCCTAGGCCTGAGCATCTTGTAATTAAGGTCCATGCCCATCGAAATTCTTTGATGAAAACCCTTTTTGTTGTTGTATGTTATCTGCCTGCTACCTCTGCATACTTTTTCAGTAGTGATGCTAGTTTTTAGCGGGCGCCGGTATTTTACATTTTCCATGCACGTGAACAAGTTTTCGGCTGCCCTTATACAAAAAGAGCCAAATATGACAGATTGCTCAAAACTTATAAGGCAGCACAGTCATGTAATAACCAAAAATTCGAATAGGGGGTTTAACACGTCTCAGTAACGTAGTTCGTATGAAGCAGGCGCGTAAAAGGGTTGTTGAGGTTCATAAAATGCCAAAAGATTGTGTGATCAGTACGTACATGGGCGGGGCTTCACGTACTTAGGTTTGTTTGATGGCTCTTGCTACCACTGATCTTAAAATTTATTCTTCTAAAATTTTGGGAAGTTTGTAATTTTGTATAAATATCACGCGACTTTCCACCCATCTATAATGCTATTGCTCATTTCTTTCTTATGGGTTTATATCAGTTAGTTCAAGTTGGTCTGCAAGCTCTACATTGTAGTATTGTTCTAACCCTTATGTCAATGACCAACTTTACCGATAGTAGTCAATGACCGGGTACCCACATATAGAAACATTGTTTTAACAATGTTAAAACAAATATTTTGCAATAGATTTTAATTTGTTTATCAGAAACAAATATATTGTGAATATTTTATGTATTTTATATAATTATTTTTTATAAATATAAAGAATTTTGACTATCTGCGGCTACAAAAGACCTATTGAAATCGGCGCAGAGCAAGGTCAGGATCGGCAGGTGTGTAACAAATTCAGTTATACCTGCTAGAGGGATCTCGAGTATTCGGTTGACGAATAACTTGTACGGTCAACTTTCTATTTATAACTTGCGAGTTTATGGTGAAACCATTCGAATCCGGCATTAGAGTTAGAGACAGCGTGGTTCAGTCAGCGTCCTTTGTGCATCTGAGCATCTTCAAAATGACGACTTTGTTGACACGTGCTCAATTCAATATTAAAATTAATATTGTTAATGTATTTAATAATATTAAATAATTTTGTTGTTGTATTTTTGTTTTTAGAAAACAAGAAAGGCGTGTCGGAAATGTGAAATGCCGGTTTGCGACGAACACGTAACTACGTTGGTTGAATGTAATGCATGTCACAGAAGTCCTTCTGAATAAATTTGTTTGTTAATTTAAATGCATTTTTATTGTTTTTCATTAATTATTAGTTATTTAAATAGTTAATTATCAATAATTAATTATTAATTAACTATTTAACATTCAATTTTGCATCATTCTTCATCATTCTGAATGCTTTTTAAATGGGGTACCCGGTCGTGGAATACAGAATACAGTTTTTTAAAATGTCAATTTGAAAGTAAAAAAAAAATTTTTTGTCATTGAAATTTCGTAATTATCATTCAGAAACGTTTGAATGGAGATGATCTAAGACATGGGACCGAAATTCGTCTACTAGGCCGAGCAATCGTGAAATTGCGACGAAATGGGTACCCGGTCATTGACATAAGGGTTAAGAAGGAACAATTGGCGTGAGATTTACGAACGACTCGAAACTCTTTGAATAGCGCCTTAAAATATTCTGTGATCTAGGTCAGCTAGATCAGTCGTAAAAGACGAAACACTATTCCATAAAGTTATAGACTCCGTGAAATTATCGCGAGAAATTCTTGGCTGTTTTTCGGGACAGATAGTAGATTGGTTCCAACTCTGGCCACTTGATGAGATACCACCTTGTCATGCTATAGGCTTTGCGATATGGGAGAAATTTTCAAAATATGTTTCGGACCGCTGGCGGATGGTCTGGACTGAAGTTGCTAAAATGACATTATAGTGCCATATGACATAAAGAATGCCGGAGGAAAACTAGTCTAAGTTGATCTGTCGAGGTTAAGTTCTATTACAACCTCTTTCGTTTAAATTTGTGAGTTGTTTTCCATCAAACCTCATAACACAATGTCGTCACGTCACTAGGCGTTTCAGAGCGATGTTCGTCGTCGAGTTTGAAATCACCTTTTTTTGGAAATTAGAAAACCAGTGTATGAATCTTTGGTGCACCGTCCAAATAAACCTCCTTACTCCTTTCCGGAACTTGTATACCATAATATGACGCAAAATGAAGCTTTTACTTGTTCATTTTAAGGGGCAACGTCACTCTGGTTTTTCAAAAAATCGGTTTTTTTCCATTTTTTGATAGGGGGACAGGTGTTTAGTTGATTTGTTGGAGTTGTTTTTGAATATATATATTGAATATATACATATATGCTGTCGATTCTTGGTTAACATAGTTACATATATCCTGTCGATTCTAAGTTATCCAGAGGGGAAACGTATTTGGAGAGAAGAAGCAAGTGACATTCTTTTACGGGAATCCTGTAGTTTGTCGGAAAAATTCCGAAATCCAATCTAACTTCGTGTGTAGAATAAGTTCGCAAAACAGTTTTTTGCGAAAATAATTTTATAAAATAGTTACACCATAACGAGGTCAAGTAAGGTCGTTTATTATTCACTTCGAGGCGGTTTGTTCAGTAGGCTCTCAAATGTATACTAACGGATTAACCGCTTAATGCACACCTCCGTGACATATACGGGCAATGTTTACCGTTTAAATGTGCATTAAGGGGTTAATCGACCTCAAAATGTATATACAAGCTAATGAGACATAATGCTATAGTACCTGATGTAGTAATTAGACCTGCTGGTGCCATCTGTAGGTCCGACCGGAAACTTTTCACCTCACCCTCTTATAGTATTTTGAAACGTTACCAAAATTTTAAACGTGTTTTTATAAAAACAACATGTATCATTCTGTTGGCGAATTTTCCTGGCGACCTGCGTAGGCCTGAGCATCTTGTAATTAAACTCGGGATACGTTTCGGCTTCATTTTTCATTTGATTGACTTGAAATTTTAACCGTTACCTTGTAATAACATTCGTCATAAGATGAGGTTGGGGATTTTTGAAATATTCATTAACTCGTCCAACAAGCTTCGGAATATCACAATATACTGTTATTCTTTGGGAAGCTCCAGAATTTATTACTTGCTGCAGACCTTGTAACGGTTGCGCCATTCGGTAAATTTTTCTCGAAACATTCAGTTTTTTTTTGTATCGCTTATTGAAATTGATTCCATATACTCTATTCACCGAGAGTGACCGATATGGATTTTGGTATAATATATAATTTAGTCCATCGCTTTACAGAAGTACAACCCATAGATCTCTCTTTAAAGAAAATTCGTCGACATATATGTAAAATGTTTAATAGTTATGGGCAATATGTGAAACAAAAGAAAAGCAAAGATATTCTGGCACATCACCCTGCTGGGTACACAACTCTCACTCTGTAGGCGTTTTTGCTCTATGGCACTTTCTAGGTCGTCTTGCTTCAATTTTCAAAATACTTATAAGACCACATAAATAAAGGTTTGGTCATCCGTAGATGGTACAAGATTGAAATCTGTCAAAATGCTGACCCTCTGTTTCTATTACCTCTGTTAATAGCTTCAAAACACTGGTATCTGTTGCACTCTCTGGCAATAAAATGCCTGAGTGACGCTAACATTAATTCACACAGCACTAACTTAAAAATAATTATTAACAAAATTTCATGTCTCGACAGTGGTCTCAAATGTATCGAGGATCTTGGATATCCCCACCAAAAGTCACTAAACAACACCAACCATACCATTAGTGACAGGTACAGGGCGAACGTCAATCAGGTCACTTATTCGGTCAATTAATCCCTCATCTCACTCACTCATGGGTTAACCAATCCCTTCCGCTTAAATTTTGACAAACGTTTATAATCGACATTCAAATGGTCGCCCGTTCGGCAAACCAACCCGTTCCAAGATCAACAGCCTTACTGGTGAGCTCGCTTTATAGCGCCCTTCTACACAAAATCAATTTACCTTAACTGAACCTGGGCCCCTACTCGAGCTTGCCCTACACAAATTCGATACTGTCGTAAGCGAGCTTGTGGCTTTCCGGCTCCTTGGGCAGCTTGAAAGCGCTATCTCATCCATGCAATCAAAGGTATCCAACCCTCACACCTCTCCGTGTTGCGCGACATCTTTATATGACGTTCACCATACTTTACGGCTTTTACCTTGTCGCCCCCCATGCATACCCCCCCCCCCCTCCCTAAATCTAGCCACATTCGCGCCCCTCTTCCCAAACTAATGACAACTCGTGCCACAAAATACTATTCCAAATTTTAATCCAACTCTTCTTTCCAATTCTAACCATTTCAGCATTCTTCACTCTAGACCCCCCCCCACCCCCCTCCACACCTGCCTGTAAAAAGGTCCCTCCTAATCACAACATAACTACTAGCCCCAAATCACATTCTGCTCCTATCTCTAGTCCCTTTCCCCTTTTCGACCACAAAACTGCTTCGAAGTATACTATCTTCCACAGATCTCACACTCTCACGTTTTTCGTGATGACGATGGTATATGTCCGGATTCACCTTGCCGTGCTGTGCTGCTTGCCATCCACAGATCTCAGTCTGACGTTTTTCGTGATGACCATGGTATATGTCCGGATTCACATTGCCGTGGTGCCTGCCATCCAAAATAGGCCTGCCTCATCTCTTATTGCTTTTTTTTTCTTCTCCCAATCTTGACTATGTTGCAAAGAAAATCGTCCATCGTCCAAAGTTTTTATACGTTATTTGTTTCTATATACCTCGCAAGAGCAGCGGTTAATCACCTAACCGAGTTAAGTACATCCGTAGACGATATCGTTGTTATATGGACGTTGTCACACGATCAATCCTTTTACACCTCACACCCCACTAGTACCAAGGAATGTCTCTTTATAGACCGACTCACCGGCTCAAACCTTCGTCAAATAAGTAATATCCTAAATCATATGGAGAGGCCTTGTATTTACAACGGACCCCTATAATTCCTTAGTTGCCCCTAGTATTTACGCCTTCTCAAACATCGACAATTACCATCCCCCGCTTCTCGTATCCCTTTGTCGTGACAGCTTATCTCAAACCTCACCAACCCATGTCAACGTTTCCTACAACTTCCGCAAAGCTAACTTTCGCCTATTAAATAAGTATCTTAGCAGAATCGCATTTCGCTTTGATCATCTAGAGGTGCATTTTGCAGAACAGATGTAGCTACTGCCACTCTCTATAAAAAGATCTACAATGGCATTTCCCTATATGTCTCTTATTCTAGACATAGTATATCGGTTTCATCGCGTCAATTGTACAACCGCAAACTCCGCACTCTTCGTAACAAAAGGAACAGTTTGTGGAACATTTTCTTAAGAACACGTTCCTCCCTGGACTACTTCAATTATCTCAGTTCCTTTTATAAATGTATAGCGTTTGAAATAATAGTGAAGAAGATCGTGTGATTCGAACTGATGCTATGACAGTTTGAATCACGAAAAAAATTGAACCTAAGCGTTACCCATCAGGCTACTGACCGTGTTTAGAACTTGATTTTTAAACTCGACTATACTCCACTGATGTGAATTGTTATGTTATCGCTAGGTATACGGTTCTGATGTATTTTCTTATTCGATTTTCGTTCGGTGTCCTTTACTATTTTGCTTGTGAATTGTGTGTATCTGTTAGAGATGCCACAAATGCACTGAGCTTTACAACTCCCTCTACTACAATTATCTCATAAAAACACCAAACAACCTGGTCAATGACCCCAAATCTTTTTTCCACTTTATTAACTACAAACGTTAATCTGACGCCTATCCCAATTCCCTTTCCTATAACACGATTACTTCAACCGACCCACAATGTAATGCCAATCTTTTCGCTTCTTTCTTTAAAAAATCCGTCTCGGACAACTCTTTTCAGCCTAAGCCGTCTTACTTCAAAGACCTGCAAGAATTTTCCCTTGGCGCCTTCATATCTCAACTTATTCAGCATCACCTAGTTGAAGAAAAATTAAACTTTCTTAAAAACGAGTTCAGCCCTGGACCTGATGGACTTCCGGCTGTCTTTTTAAAAAAATGTTCCTCTTCTCTTTCTCTTCCACTATCAAAGATCTTCAATTTATCCCTTACAGAAGGTGTCTTCCCAAGTATTTGGAAATCTTATTTTGTCACTTCCATACATAAAAAGAGGCCTAAAACGATATTAGTAATCACCGTCCCATCGCTAGACTGTCACATATTCCAAAACGGATCGAAGGCATTCTGTATAATGCGTTATGGTTCCGCTGTAAATCCCCCACTATCAAAGATCTTCAATTTATCCCTTACAGAAGGTGTCTTCCCAAGTATTTGGAAATCTTCGTTTGTCACTTCCATGCATAAAAAGAGGCCTAAAACGATATTAGTAACTAGCGTCCTATCGCTAGACTGTCACATATTCCAAAACCGATCGAAGGTATCTTTACAACGCGTTATGGTTCCGCTGTAAATCCGTCATCTCACCCAACCAGCATGGTTTCCTTACGGGTGAGTCGATCACCGCCGGTCTATTTGAGTTTTCATCCCGTAATCTCCGTGCCTTAGAGAATGGCAACGACGTTGATGTAATCACAACCGGTTTCTGCAACGCCTTCGACAAAATCTCCCACAATCTCGTCCTCTTTAAGTTATCCTTCCTTGGTTTCGAACCGCTACTGATCAAGTGGATTTCTTCCTATCTTAACGATCGAACCTATCGTGTCATATTTAGATCCACCCCCTCCAAACCAACCATATAGATTCCAGTATCAAGTACTCCTCCTTCACTTTACACGCCGACGACACTAAACTTTTCAAGACGATCCGGTCTTCTCTTGACTTCTCACTTCTCCAAATGGATCTCGGCAGCCTTTAAATTTGGCGGCAAAACAACTGCGACCAACTAAACATCGCCAAATATCACACAATCACCTTCTCCCGTAAATGACCCCCCTTCCCGCTACCTTCTCATGTCTTACTCAACCACCAGATAACACCTGTACAAACGATTCGTGACCTAGGCATGGTATGTGATAGGCAGCTTAACTTCATCCCACATATTGATGACATTATTCTCAAGGCCAATTCTGTCCTTGATTTTGTGAAACGCTGGTCGCAAGAATTCTCTAATCCCTACGTTTCCCGATCGCTCTATATAGGCGTTGTCCGCCCCTTTCTTGAATATGCTAGTCAGGTCTGGTCTCCTTACTACTCGTCCCATATTCGCAGAATCGAAAGCAAGCAACGCCTATTTTGCGTTTCGCCCTCCGAGGATTGACCTGGGAAAATTCTCTGATTAATCGCCTCCATCTAATTAACCTTAATGCACTTGAAGGGCGCAGAATTCATGCCGGCATCCTCTTCATCCCCAGTCTTCTCTCAAATTCAATCAACTGCCCAAGCCTGTTCTCCTCCAGCACATTTTACACTAACCTCCGAAACCTGCGTACCCCCTCTTCTATTTGCCCGATCATTACACTTTTTACGGCTCCAATGAACATTTCGCGAATGCTGCCATGGGCAAACTCTTACTCCACCTTTTTTGACTTCAGTATCACCTCTCCCGCCCTTCAAAGTCGTCTCCTCTCTTACCCCTATTGACTCCACCTCGCTCGCCGCATACACTCTTCTGCACTCATACTCACACCCTACCCTCCGGCCTATCCCCGCCCTTCCTTGTCCTACCACTTGTACTACTGTCTATCCATCGTTGTTTAGTTCCCCACGCCCCAATTTTTAAGTTACTTTAAACTTAACCCCCCCCCCCCCCCCCGGCTTAGTTTTTAAGTTAGTTCGTAAGTCTATTTATATGTTTATAGCACTTGTAGTGTTGCAATACAGCAACAAAGCATAAACGATCAAAGATTCAAAATAAGAGGAAAACATCAAGCAGCCTCAAATGCCACTCGGAAATGCCAGATTGGTTTCTGGAGCGTGATGTTAAAATACCAGCAATGATTCTAAACGACAAATTGATATCAGATGCACTGCTCGGCACATTACCAATCAAATCGGAACGTTCCGATTCAGTATAGTTTGAATTAAGATGGGGACTCTATGCCAAACTCACCGAAAAATCTACACTTAAAGATGGATGATATGGACGAAGAACGTTATCCTGCCATATCAATGGAAGCTGCTACCAGCAACACACGTCATCTATTCGACAATACATTTAGCGCCTAAGCTTATACTTTAATAAAAATCAAACTATGAGGTTACAACAGAAAATTCTGTGGCGGCACTGAATGCTGCTAGTTGCTGAATGGAGGAGAAGGAAAAATTGTTACTGTTTGACACAGTTTTAGTTTTAGTTGTGTTACTTTATACAGTATGTTTTTAACGTTTGAGCTAAAAAGATTATTCAGGTGCAATCGGTACCTTTTCTTTTTATACCGTTTTTTTTTTGATTGAAGTTACACCGTCTATCGTGTAGAAATAAAATCAGAAAAAGACCTTGTCGCGATCTATTGTTTTTAATTCATGTGTTTTTGTTTCAATGCGTTTTATTCGTGCTGGGCTTCCTACGCTATATACATATTTGCTGTTCTCAAATACAAGACGATATTTTAAACCCAAACTGACAACCATGGACAATCTTGTCATATTTTTCAATGCTTATCATATTTTTCTCCTGTACGACTTTGACATTGCTTGTCATTGCACTGTATCAATATTTTTCTATGAAGATTACTCCGTAACTCTGCGTGTCAATGCAAAGCGTATTTTGGCGTTCCGTTCTACCATATTTGTACTATACAATGGTATTGTCAGTTCAAAAAACATAAAAAGGTGACATTGCATGTTTTTCCCTGTGGTCTTCAAGTACCAAAAGGAAAAGATCATAACGTTTACAGAAGTCATTCCTAAAAACGGGTAATGCCGTTTATGTGTACAATCCGCAATTACTTTCTTATCAACCTATACATTTGCAGAATAAAGTGCATCCAACGTCGTTTCTTATGATTTGCTCTCCGTGAGCAGGGATGTGAAAACCCTTTGATCCTGCCCTTAACCTAACCGTGGTGGAAGAACGCGGAATCCTGGCCGATATTGTCTTTATTCATCGACTTCACTTAGGTACGGTTGACTGCGCTAATCTCACCTTAGTTCAATACAAACATAACCTTCATAACACACATAACCTCGTCTCTCGACACCGCAACCACACCTCCTTCCCCGGTCCACCCGCGACTCTTCTTACGACTTCCGCGAACCTGTCTTTCGAATGCGGCGAAGTGTTAACCCCAACTTATCCATTTTTGACTTTAATATTAACACGTCCACTTAAACCACTGCCTCCTAAATACCCCCTCCCCCACCAGTAACTTCTTTTGTTCCCCTTGCCTTTGCAGTTAAGTTGTAAACTTCAGGGTTTGATCAGTTAGTAAGCTCGTAAGTTATATTGTAAGAATCTCTTTGTAAACTTGCTTTAAGTTAATAAATGCGGCTATAGTCCCAATAAACTAAACTAAGGGGGTCCTATGATGAAAGAGCTCTCTATTTGCAGAGTTACGTTGTGTTAGACTATATGGAATGGCCTAAGAGTTCAGAAATCGCGTCCAAAATTTATCAATGGGAAGATATAGAAAGTATAGCAGGAGGTTAGTTAACTGAGTTCTTCCCAAGACGACATTGTAGTCCTGGGCGATTTCAACCTCCCCCATCTCCAATGGACGCTGTCTGACGATGAGTCCCACTATATCTCAAGCCCCTCTACTTCCAAGGAGTGTCTCTTAATAGACAACCTCACCGACTCTAGCCTTACCAAGTTAGCAACATCTAAATCATCTGGACAGACAACTCGACCTTGTGTTCACGACAGACCCCTTAAACTCCTCACTTACCCCTACTCTCCACTTCCTCTCAACTATTGGCAACCACAACCCCTCATTTCTTATCCTTATACCGCGACTACTCAGTCCACGGACCCCCCCCCCCCCCCCCCCCCCAATATTCTTTCAACTTCCGAAATGATATAAGTGTAGAGGTCGCTACAGCCTCGCTCTACACAGTAATCTACAACGCCATATCCCTATTTGTCCCATATTCCCGAAACAGGTTATCATTCTCATCGCCCCCTTGGTATAAGCGCAGACTCCGCACACTGCGTAACAAGAGGGATAAGCTGTGGAACACTTTCTTAAATACGCGTTCTCCTCTGGACTACTCCAACTATCTCGGTTACTTTTACCAATTCACCGAGCTTTATAGCTCCCTCTACCACAATTACCTTGTCATAGCCCAACTCAATCTGATCAATGACCCCAAACCTTTCTACCACTTCATCAACTACAAACGGAAATCAGATGCCTATCCCAACTCTCTTTCCTACGACTCAACTACTTCAACTGACTCCCATACCATAGTCAATCTTTTCGCGTCCTTCTTCAAACTATCCTTCACGGACGACTCGTTCGACCCGAACCCCTCCTACTTTACTGGCATGTCTGAATTCTCCCTTGGCCCACTCGTCCCTCTTCACATTCAACAATACCAAGTTAAAGAAAAACTTGAACAACTGAATGACGATTTCAGTCCCGGCCCAGACGGACTCCCTGCTATCTTCTTAAAAAAATGCTCATCTTCTCTCTCTGCCGCTCGCTTCAATCTTCAATCTATCCCTTGCACAAGGTCTATTTCCCGACATTTGGAAATCCTCCTACATAACCCCCATACATAAAAAGGAGCCGAAAACGATATATCCTAATATCGTCCCATTGTTAAGCTTTCGCACATTCCTAAACTGTTCGAAGGCCTTCTATATGAAGCGTTATGTTTTCGCTGCTCACCCATCATCTCTTCTAACCAACACGGCTTCCTCTCCGGCAGGTCCACTACTACCAACCTTGTCGAATTCACATCCCACACACTCCTTGCCCTAGAAAACGGCGATGGGGTAGATGTAGTCACTACCGACTTTAGCAAGGCCTTCGACAAATCTCCCATAACCTCGTTGTCTTTAAATTATCTTCCCTTGGTTATGAACCTGTTGATTAAGTGGATCTCAGCCTATCTCAACTCTCGAACCTGCCGTGTGCGATTTATGTTAGATCCACCCTCTCCGATCCTTTTTTTTCCAACCTCAGGTGTCCCCCAGGGCAGTCATCTCGGCCCCCTCTTATTTATCCTAACCATAAACGACATAGGCTCGTGCATCAATCACTCCTTCATCTCGCTTTACGCGGATGATACCAGAATTTTCAAGACAATCCGCTCTCCCCTTGACTCCTCACTTCTCCAATCGGATCTTGACAGCTTTTCGATCTGTAGCCAAAATAACTGCCTAGAACTGAATATCGCCAAATGTCACACAATCACCTTCTCTCGGAAACGCTCCCCCACCCAGCCACGTTCCAATCTCTTGCTAGACCAAGCGATAACATCGGTTGAATCGATTCGCGACCTGGGCGTTCTATGCGACAAGGAACTTAGATTTACCGCACATATCGATGACATAATCCTTAAGGCCAACGCCGCCCTTGGCTTTGTAAAACGCTGGTCGAAGGTATTCCTAAAACCCTACGTCACCCGATCACTCTACACAACTTTTGTGGGGCTACTACTCGAATATGCTAGTCAGGTCTGGTCCCCGTATCAACTGTCTCACATTCGTAGGATCGAGGGCGTTCAACGTCGTTTCTTGCGCTTTGCCCTCCGCGGACTAAACTGGGAAAACCCACTCATTCTACCACCATACATAGGCCGGCTCCTTCTAATCAATCTCAACACACTTGAGGAGCGCAGAATCCATGCTGACATCATCTTTGTCCATCGCCTTCTGTCAGGCTCAATCAATTGTCCAAGCTTGCTCTCCACTTTATCATTTCATACAAACCCCCGTAATGTGCGGAACCCTCGTGTGTTTTACGTGCCCGCGCTAACGAGCCCATCTCGCGTATGCTACGACAACCTCTCCACTCCTGTCCTCAAACGACGACTCAGAAGAAACCCGTCCTAACCCCGCCCCACCCCAATTTCAACCTCTCCCCCCAGCTCCACAACCCCGGCCCCATACCAGTACGTAGACGTGCCCTTCGCTGTCAATGTCTCACAAATGCCGAATTTGCCTCCCCCACATACAGTTGCTCTTCCCTAGCCTTCTACCCCCCATATCGCCCAGTCATTTTCACCTCCTGGTTTTTCTTTTTTTCTTTTTTATTCTCCTTACTCTAGATTTAAGATAGTCTGTAAGAGTTTTTTTTTTTTATTAATTAATTTAAGTTTAATTTAAGCTTGCATTAAGCAAAATAAATGAGGGTTCGGGCCTCACTAAACTAAACTTCCAAATGCCAACAGATTGATATAAGATGTAGACCTATTTAGATGTGTACATCTGGCATTATAACTCGATGCAACAGAAAGAACGTAGCATCTCGCTTCAAGGGTACCATAGTTTTCCTGCAACCGTGAGAAGTATAGTGGAATAGACTAGATTATTAAACGGTTCGCACGGCGCCATAACTTCCTCATCTTGTGACCTCGTTAATTATCGAATGAAGGAACATCAGCTAATTGTTATTATAAACCAGAACGCTTTAATCAATGCCTCATGACTCCTTTTATCCTGACCTGAGTGGACCCAAATCAAACCAGTCGTGTATATTTCCTATGTCAGCTCCGGAACTGCCGTTCCCAACTGAAACTCTTACTGCAGAGTTACATTTCCCTCATTCTATCATTCTGCGGACTTTTCCTTCCGGCTTCCACATTCAGACCCGTCTGGGTTGCATGCGACTAAAACAGCAGCACGCTTCGCATGCAGTTGTCAAGATGAATGGTGTGCCATAGAATACAGTCTTTCGTTTTCAACTTATAATCAAAACTATCCGAGACTTTGTAAATAAATAAAAACCTTTCGTTTTTCAATTACATCTGTAAGAGTAATTCTCACGTAAGATGGCATTTGATTAGCAGAACAATAGCTAGACAGCAATTTGGTCATACTAACCACTAGTCCGAGCTTAAGTGTTGAGGTTTATGTTAACTGACACAAAGTATGACCCAAACATAAATATTGTAATTACCTGTTAAATTAGTTGGCAAATACTTCCCAGTTAAATAAACTAACGCGTCCAAGGAGAAAACCATCTAAATCAACTACACCGTATTGTTACTTGGCGCACAAGTAAGTTGAAAGCGCGAGGAAAAAAGGAAACCCATGCACCAACGTGTGGAAAACTATGCAAAAAACACAAGAGGCGCAACAGCATAAAAACAAATAATAAAACAAAAATTAATAATTTCCTAACGCCATAATTACCTTGCCTCTCGTATACCTCCACACCGCGCAAACTCAGCCGCTGAGGGCCAACCATTAGTTGCGCATGCCATTGGCGTGGCAGAGTGGCTTATCAATTTGACCTAAAACTGCAATTGAACACACATTCCCGCCATGATTCTATGGTGCTGAAATAATTGTTTAAAGGAAATTTACGGCCCCGAATGTTTAACAACCCGGCCAATGCGAGTACCTGTAGCTGATGGCCGCCTATGAAATCATGGGAAATTTATGAAACCGGTGAGCCGCGTTCCGTTTGCTACCATTTAACGTATTCCATGGGACCCTACATACTATATATGCAGGCATCGCCGACAGTAATTGTTTAACGCATTCAAAAACAACAAATACAACAAACTATACTAAACTAATTACTATTTTAACAGGCACCCCTCTGCCCCATGGTTGGGTTGATTAGAGGTATGTTCGGTGCAAGCATAAAACAATATGCGATGTGTGCCCCCCAAAGCTATGGCCACATAAGGCGCCGCTGCTCGTTACAATGGAGCACAATCGATAGTTGTAAGTTTTTGCAGAGGTTACTACCACTGGCGATATATTATCGAGAAGCGCCGAGTAAGTGCCATTAATTATTATAAACGCTGGAGTGTTAGGGTCAACACCGACAGCCATGAACAATGGTGATTAGCACCCATCGAGGAAGAAGTATAACTGGAAGGCTCGTTAGATAGAATATGTTATAACATTCCTCGTTTTTTGTTTGCTACTTTATAGAAATAAAGTTGCTTAATTATAATTTGTAAAGTACCGAGGTAAATGAGATAAATTAAAAATCAGACATGAAGAGCGCACTGCTGCTGGCGCCAGCGTCCGGTCGATTAGCTGGAGGTTTTTTTTTTGCATACTTTTGACGTATCTTGATAACCATACACAGACTGTCTAGGTGCCCAAGGACTTTTGTTTGAGTTTTTGCTCTGATAAAGTTATCATATCATAAGAGCGCGAGCTAAACAAATAATTGTGGAACTAGACTTTTTTGTTATTTTTTTTTTTGAGTCGTTTTTGAAATCACTTTCATTATATGCTCCAGTTCGCTATAACTTCCGATAATTATCAGTTTAACGAAACACCAAAAAAGAGATAAAGGCCTTTGGAGTCAATTTATGAGAGCGCTCCAGTGGTGTCATGAAGTTGAGGCTTCGAGCAAAATTAAGTGCTTGCGTTTTGTTGCCAGAACTAATTTCACGAATACAACTCATTAGAATTTTAGATGACATTCAACAAAACTACATGCATTCCTAATACGTTTTTTATGTTTGTCAACATTTTTATAATGATCAGTTTGAAGTTTTACTCGGCGTTGCATGTGGCACAACATTGATTATAATGAAATGAAAATGGAAGATCCCAAAGAATGCGCTCAATCACCTCTGTCTATTTTTTTAAAGTCATGTCCTCCACAGAATTACACATTATGTATTAATTATGTCTTTCATTCAGCTTGCAATTGTTTAGGACGCAATATGTAAGAGTGCCTCTGGTTTAATTAATATAATACATTTTATATTTCCTTCTATTCGGGAAAAAAAAGTTTTCTCCGGGCGACAAAATACTCCACTGCACAACCAAAAATGATCAAAGAAAGTGTTACGTGGTTTAAGAAGAATCCTTAACGTCATTTGATATCACAAGACACAAGGTCAAATAACATAACCCCATCGAACACAAAAAGGTGTCAGACCGAACACATAAGAGCATCGACTTTCAAAACGGAGTTTTTTGTTTTTTGTTTTTTGTTTTATCTCCACATTTATTGACAATTCAATTATAGATTTTACTTAAGACTAAATGTTAAATTCTATTTCACATATATTATTCTACCATTAACTTACTGGCTCTTCGCAAGCACTCTAAATTATACATTATCAATTTTGTTTTTCTTATGCCTTTCGGCGTACATGTCAAAACGGAGTTCAAACCTAGATGTTCAAACTTCGCCCGCCCTGCGATGAATATCTAAAAAAAAATTCCGCGGGGATCAACGGAATATGTGCCTGGCGGGAGGTGATTTTAGTCGGTAAAAATCCGATATGCCTCCCAATCGGTCCAGAGGTATCCTTTGAAGATTTCTTCGCTCTTAACGAAACCAAAAAAAAAAAAAAAAAAAAACCTAGATGTTCATCAGATATGGAGATCAAAAGAAGAATTCTTCCCCAGTTTCACAAAGTACGGGTAGCCTACATACATACCTAGTCAAATAATTACTTATCTATTTCATGGTTCGAAAAATATAGCTTTCCAGCTCTGGCAGTTGTCAAACATTAAATTTGTGATTTGTTCAGTTTGTTTATAATTTTGTAATATAAATCGTTTAATCACCGAACAACGAGTGTGGTCTACTGTCGGCTGGGTAATACAATATTTATCGCAATGTAATGATCTACCGCCAGTACTGTCCCGTTTCACCCCTTTAATCATTTAGAATAAGACTATGTTATAAGAAGTGCGCCATCTGCGTACAGCACAGCCCTTGTGTTTTAACTGGAGCTAGGAAGTCGTGTAGCAAAATGTCAAATAAGCTGGGCCCTAAAATCGATCCTTTTTTTGCACTAACGAACGCGCAAAAGGAGATTTTGAGTTCCTTTAAATGTCAGAGCGTGGCGCAAGGCTAATACCCTTGCCCGGAAAAACAAATTATTATGGAAAATTTAACAAGCCTCAGACTTGTTAAATAAGGCCAAGACCGGATCCCGGTTGTAGTGCCGATGATGATGATGATGAAATGTCAGAACACAGTGCGTGCGGATGGAGAGGAAGCATATAAGGAAAGGAAACGTATAAGGAAAGGAAGCGGATAAGAAAAGGAAGCGGATACGGAAAGCAGGTGTCGATGTACATTGGTCTTGAATGCCTGGACATCACAACGATGAGGAAACACATGATCAGGTGAGCATTCCACATTCATGTGGTTCGGCCAAAGAATGACTCTATGTTTATTTGTGTGCCAGAAATTGACTTTCAACGTGAATTGATGCACATTCTTAGACTGACGGGTATCGCGGGAAAATGACTAAAGGGGTGGAACACATTCATCAAGTTCATTTGGTCAACGACCTTGAGGGGGGCCGGCTGCTTTCGAGATTGCTGGCGAACACATGTTGTCTAGACATACTTCTAAGGTGTATTGTTGAAGAAACAGCGAATTCGCTGTGTAAAGTAGCTATTCAGGTTGAAGTGGATAATTTTATTGAGAAATCTTTCGTGTCAGACGAGTTCGAAAACTTTCTTCAGGTGTAGACTATCGGCAACGATACAACTTATTTCCGAGTTGTTTTGAGATTATACAAGGTGGCGCAAAATGAATCATCTAATTTTGTTTTTGAATTACTTTTTTACTAAATAAAAGAAAATGATTTTGCTTGACGGAAATCTTTATTTGGACCTTTACAATTTTTTATTTTAAGTGGAAAAGATGATATCCGTCAAGTGGCTGCCGCCAGTGTTGATACACATTTCTACCCGTTTTATCGCATTTTTCATGACTTTCCCCAAGATTTCCGGTGATAACTGTTCGCATTCCTGTCGAATATTCTTCTGAAGGGCTGCGATTATCTGAGGCTTGTTGGCATAAACCCGCGACTTCAAGTAGCCTCAAAGAAAGAAGTCTGCGATGGTTAAATCGGGCGATCTTGCTGGCCATGCCAAATCGCCAAAACGGGAGATTACGCAACCAGGGAACACTTCCTTCACAATATCTATTGTGGCTCGCGCTGTGTGTGCGGTTGCACCGTCTTGTTGAAACCACATGCTCACCAAGCCCCGCTCATCCAATTCTGGCAGTATGAAGTCGTTTATCATGGTCCTGTGGCGTTTGCCAGTAACAGTGACCGTATTTCCGATGGCGTCTTCAAAAAAATACGGGCCAATCACTCCTCCCGCGTGAACGCCACACCACACAGTGGCTTTGAGTGGATCTAATGGCTCTTCGTGCATCACACGCGGATTTCAGTGCTTCAGAAACGAAGATTTTGCTTACTGACGTAACCGCTTGAGTGGAAATGTGCCTCGTCGCTCATGATGATTTTCGACACAAAATCGTCCTCTTCGTTGTTGAGATTAAGGATGGCTTGATAGTAGTTCACAGACGACTGAAAGTTAGCAGGCATTAACTGATGCACTGTTTGCACTTTGTACGGGAACATGTGTAAGTCTTTCACTAAAATTCGCTGGTGATGCCCAATTGCGTGGCCCGACGTTTGGTTGATGTTTCTTCGTTCTCAGTGACGTCGGCAACCACAGCCGTGATATTCTCAGTCGAACGATCAGTTCGGTGGCGGCCACACCCTACATGGTCTACTGTGGTTCCAGTCAGTTCGAGCCGAGTAGCTAAGCGCCGGAATGTTTGCCCAGTTGGCACGACACGATTAGGAAATCAACGTCAAAATTCACGCTGCGCTAACACCACCGACCGATTATTGGTCAAAAAAAGCGACACCATTATTCCACGCTCTTCCGGAGTATAGCGCTCCGTTGCTTGTCTGTAGTTCACAAATGTCAAATATGATTGACGTATGACGCCATTTGCAAAAATTATAACATCTTCCTATGGGGTGATTAATTTTGCGCCACCTTGCATCTTCCCCCGGGCTTTAGACCTGTTCAATTCACTCGCTCCCCTTCGGTGCTGATAATTCGCTGTCAGCGACATTTTTTTTTTATTTTTGTATTTTGCAGTCTGCAAAGCTCATGGCCACTTTGCTCGCAAACCACTATTTTTTTATTTTTATTTTGCAGAACGCAGACTAGCGAAACGAGCAGGGGTGAAGTAAGTCATGTTCGGTAAAGTGATGAGGTTGAATTGTGTGTGAGAGATAATTCCTTAATCTTCCACAACTTTTTTGAAATGAGCTCTTTTGAGTATTTCGCCTAATTCTGAAGAAGAGTGATCGACCTTAGGTTTGGAATGTTGCTCCTCTGTGGAAGAACTAATTTTGCCTTTTCCAACATATTGGGAAGTAAATGTTACTACAGTCATTGAATTATATTGTAAGAGGGTAGAAGAATGAATTAAGGAAATAAAAATGTAATTATAATTGTAAAAATCCGATGATGCTGACCATTTGTCTTCAATGGCATGGTTGGCACACGCAAAAATGTCCATTCCCAATTATTGGAATAATTGAATTTGAATCACTTGAATTTCTCTGCGTTGGTTAATTTTTGCTTCGTTCTAAGTAAAGCAAAAATCTCGTGTGCCGGAAATATATGATCCTGTTGAAGCCATTCCAAACCCAGTATACTTCGTCCCAGTTGACTGTAAATTTTCACCATGATTTTCAGGAGGGTTTGCTCGATACAATGCCTTATAAATATCCTATAATGCTGATTGTTTGTTTTCAATAGAAGGGTTGTTATACGCGGAAACTGCAACTCTTAAATATTTACCAGTTGGCGTCGACCTCGCAATGATCGGAATCATTCAACGTGAATTCCTCTGGGTTGGTTAATTCGTGTTTCATTCATACCATAACTACCAAGTGACTCTAAACTTTCATTATCATTTTTAGGCCTGTTATAATATATATCTAACCCATTTCCACCCACTTCTCGCATTCACACACAGCAATTAAACACACGTTGAGTTTATTTAAGACTTTATTTTATTGCTATTTATACAACATAGGAATTATTTCCAAAGAGCACACTTCTTTATGCTTCGTAGTTTAAGTCACTTTCATTCGCAACTGTTTACACAAACTGATATTTTAGATATCGAAATACTTAGCACACACGCCGGAACTCAAGATGAGGTGATTGGACTTAGTTGAACCTCTTATTCGCTTAATTTAACCGATGTTTAATCGTTCCACGCGCGGCACCGTCTCCGCCATTGTCTCGCAATCAACTCCCTTCGATCTGTCGATCCGTAATTTACCTAGGATCGACACTTACCTTGAATCATTAAATATTACTTGGGGTTTTCAGTCATGTTTAGGATTGGTTTTTGTATTTTAATGGACAACGGTGCCAAAGATATTTTGAATATATTAATGGTATTGTTGTCCAGCGAATTTCATTTTATTCACAGGCATCGTCCTTTGTTCCGTTTAGGAAACGTATCCTTACAAAGGAGAGAAACGGTGCCGCCATCAAGTTTTGTTCTCAGACGTACGTCTGGACGCGATAGGCCTAAACTCTAGCGACGTCGGTAAATAATTTTTCTTAGTGTATTGATACATTAATCAATCCGAAGAGGATTCACCTTACGTGAAATTGAAAGGGACTTGGCCCGGTATGAATTTTTAGGTGGGTGATCTTAGTAGTATACCCGCCTGTCACGTGGGAGACCGGGGTTCGATTCCCCGTCGGGGAGCCTCTGGCGCAAGACTAATGACCTTGCCCGGAAAAAATAACAAATCATTATGGAAAATTTAACAAGCCTCAGGACTTGCTAAATAAGGCCAAGACCGGTTCCCGGTTGTAGTGCCGATGATGATGATGATGATCTTAGTACTTAACAGGAGTTATAAAAACCTGAAAATCTTGAGAAATGGTTTACAATCGAATGGTTGTTAACGCAAATAGTGATATCCATAAAATAAGCAAATATGTATAAACGATTCCAACAAGATATACAAAAATAACTTTGGTACGGTGAACACAAGCTGCTTGCAATCATGGTGTACATATCCCAAAGTAGTGAACAAGTCTCGGTGAACCATCGTGAATCGCATGTAAATATTCACCCTAAAATAAACAAAGAAAGTTACACATGTGGCGCATGTATTTCAAAGAATAGTTAGATCACATCCGCAGATGCGCCTGGCAATGGGTTATAAAACAGGGGGGAAAAGAAAACTGAAGCTGACTCATTAACCTACATGGTCTAGGATGAGCAAAGTGTGACTCTGCAATCCACCCGTCAGCTAAAATACTCATTTTTAAAAAAAGCCTTCTGGTAAATAAGTTATGAACTCGATCGAGTTTTTTTTCCATCTTGAGTCGCCTTCGTGTTTGTGGGTGGCAGCGCAATTCACAAAAAGCGCGCTCGTTACTATATACTATAAAGTCAACATTTTCTTGTCGATGAAGACGGGCGCCAAAGCGTCGACTTTGTGAAATCCTGACTGGTTTTGGTTTCTTCTCGGTAATGTTAGTAAGGAGACGGAGTTTGAGAGTAGAATTCATGAGGTTAAACTCAAAGGAGATTATATAAAAGTTAGTACTCTGCAGCGTTTGCTAGATGTGTTCGATAGAACCATACGAGGTGTGGTCGGCGGGCAAGTAGACGGAAGTTTCGCAAGTCACAGGGGTTTCCTATGAAACGCGATGGGAGATATCAGGTTTGGCCAATTGATCGAATCTGGGAGAAGACGATAGATAAAGACAATGTCGGCATGAATACTACACTCTCCAAGAATCTTGAGCTTAATTAGCTTGAGACGACTGTGTATGGAGGCAAGATCACAGGATTTTCTCAATAGGGCATAAGAAGCGATGTTGAATGCTCTCGATTCTGTGAATGTGAAACATATGATAAGGGGGCCGGGCCTGACTATCATATTCCAGCAAAGGGCAGACAATGGTTACATAACGCGATCGAGCAACGTAAGGATTAAAGCACTGTTTCATAAAACCAAGAGCAGGATTGGCTTTAAGGATTAGGACATCAATATGTAAGAGAAAGTTTAGCTCCTAGTCACGTAAGTTATCCAGGTCGCGAGACGATTGTACAGAAATCATTGGTTGATTAAATAGGAAATATGGGCCCGGCAGGGAACGGGTACACTGCCATGAGAAGGTGATTGAGTGGCATTTCACGATTTTCAGTTGAGGCGGTTATTTTCTCACCAAACCGAAAAGCTATCGAGATCTATTTGAGGAAGTGAGGATTCGAATGGGTAGTTGATCGGTTGTAATATTTAGTGTCGTCTACATAAATAGAGATAGAGGAGTGCTTGTATTATAAGTGCGAGGGGTTCAAGGTGACTGCTTTGGGAAACCCTTGAAGTGGGGAGAAAGGAATTAGAAAGAATAGATCTAAATCTCGCCCGGTAGATTTGATTATTTGGGTAGAAAGAAATCCACTTAATCAGTATAGGTTCGAAGCCACTGGAAGATAACTTAAAGAGTTCTCTAAGGCGCGGAGGGTGTGGAATGAAAATTCTACTAGATTCATAATGGTAGACCTAGAAATAATGGAACCATGCCGGTTGGGTGGGATGAGGGATTTGCAGCGCTTCATATAGAATGCTTTCGAACAGTTTTGAAATGTGGGATACTTTAGCAAGGGGTCAATAGTTCGAAACATACCATTGTAGATCCCTTTTTATATATGGAGGTGACAAAAAAGGATTTCCAAATGTTCGGGCATACACCTTGTGAAAGGGATAGATTACAGATCATTGAGAGAGAGAGAGAGGTGGAAAGAGGGGGAGAGGGAGAGGGGGGGGGGGGGGGGGCGAGCGAGAGAGAAATCGCGAGAGGGGGAGAGAGAGTGGCGGCACTTTTTTTTTTTAAAGACAACAGGGAGACCGCCTGGTTTGAGATGACATCATCTTTAAGATGGATTAATTTTTCTTCAACGTAGTGGTGTTAAATAAGCTGAAAAATGAAAGGGCCGATGGAGAAATCTGGCAGTTCTTTGAAGTGGAAAGAGTCAGGCTCAAAAGAGTCGTCAGTGAGGGATTGATTAAAGAATGAAGCAGATTCACCCTGTGAAAGGGATAGATTACATATCATCGAGAGAAAGAGAGAGAGTGACAGAGGGGGCGGGGTGGGGGGGGGGGGGCATAGGGAGGGAGTGGAGGAACTCCTTTTTTTTAAGACACCAGGGAGACCATCTGGGTCGAGATGACCTCATCTTTAAGATGGATTAATTTCTCTTCAACTTGGTTGTGTAAATTAAGCTGAGAAATGAAAGGGCCGAGGTAGAAATCTGTCTCTTTTTTGAAGTGGGACGGGTCAGACTCAAAAGAGTCATCTGTGAAGGATTGATTAAAGTCTGAATCGAATAGTTTGTGTAGTATTTATTTATAGGCTGAAATGTGTGTTACTATTGTAGCACAGGATACATTAATAAATCGCAGTATTATATATTATTACCGGCGCAAGGCTCATAACCTTGCCCGGAAAAACAAATTATTATGGACAATTTAAAAGTCTCAGGTGTGGACCAGATACCGGTGGAGGGATTTGCTAAATAAGGCCAAGACCGGATCCCGGTTGTAGTGCCGACGATGATGATGATTATATATTATTATAAAAACATGTGTTGGTGTTTATTTATAATAATACACAACATAGGCTGAAAAGTTCCGGCATTTTTTTTTTATTACACTTCTCTCGAGAGAGGTGAGATGCCACTAAATAAGTGTTGCAGTTCTTTTGGAATTGTTGCAAGTTGTAACGTTCCGGAATTACTGCTATAGCGTTTGGGATGATAGTGATGAACGTGTGATTCGAACTGACGCTATGACAGTTAGAATCACGGAAAATTGAACCAAAGCGCAACCCATCAGGCCACCGCCGTGTGTACCAATTCGATTTCTAAACTTAAGTACATTTGACTGATGTGGATTTTGTTATGTTATCGCTATGGTATACGGCTCTGATGCATTTTCTTATTCGATTTTCGTTCGGTGTTCTTCACTATTTGCTTTGGTGTTGTGTGTGTAACTGTTAGAAACGCTACACTCCCGCGTGTAGGGAATTCCACAACTTCCCCACTCTGTAACGGAATGAGTTCAGATGTTCGTGCCATCGGGAGATGAACCATAAAGTGGTGCGATCCGTCGAATTGTCTCGTGGAGCGCATATAAAGCGAATTGAGCAGAATAATATCACGAATTTCCGAAGAGCAGTACCCGTGATAATATTTGTAAAAAAGATAGAGTTCAGCTACGCGCCTTCGATGTGATAGCGACTGTAGCCCCGACGTCAGCGCCGTGTCCCGGATGTGGCGGATCGCTCGTCTCTGTATGCTCTGAAGTGGGTTGAAAGCATGCTTGGTAGCAGAGCTCCAAAGATGAGGGCAATATTCGAGCGCCGTTTTTATAGAAATCAAGTGTTTTCTGAGCAAATATATTTATTTTTCAACATGTCTTCGAGGCCGATACACTTGGTATAGCTATTTTCCAACATTTCGACCCCCGTTCTGTAGTACCACACTTTCAAGCCTTTGAAATACGCCTCGATTTCCGCGATAACTTCTTCATTCGATCCGAATGTTTTTCCCCAGACCCACCGCTTGCGGTGTGGGAACAGATCATATTCGTTGGGGCCTAAGTCTGAAGAATACGATGGTTGAGCAAGCAATTCAAATCGTAATTGGTCCAATTCGGTTATCGCTTTCAAGAACGTGTGTGACGTGATGATACGGAACGATTTTCTTCGCCACATGGGGTTGTTTTTTCTTTATTCCGTCGTTCAATTTATTCAATAACGCTGCATAATACTCTCCTCGGCTGTAATTCCCTTTTGTAGGTAATTGAAGAAGATTACGCCATGCGTATCCTAAAAACAGAGGCCATAAGTTTCTCGGCCGAGCATAGGTTTTTTGGCCGCTTTGGACGGCTTTCGTGGATTTCTAGCCACTCTGCAGAGTGCCTAGTGGACTCAGGCGTATGGTAACGGGCCCACGTTTCATCCATCGTCACAAAACGTCGAAAAAGTCCGTATTGATTACGCTGCAACAACCCCAAACCGGGCGTTGAATCATCAACGCACTGCTGTTTTTGGTTGACGGTCAGCAAACGCGCACCGATAGCTTTTTCATCGCCTCCAACATCTTGCAAAATGTTGTCCGCGCGTTCTTTTGAGATGTCCACGGCCTCAGTTAACTCGCGCAACTTCACTTTACGATCACTCAAAACGATTCGATGCACTTACTTTTTGATTTCCGCATTCGTAGCTTCTTTTGGCCTTCTAGAGTGAGGTGCGTCTTCGGTGCTTGTACAACCCATTTTAAATTCACTATACCATCGATAAACTGTTGTTCTCGATTGAGCAGTTGTGGGTTAACATTTCTGCAACCTATCAGTTTTTCCTATCAATGTTTGATCGATATTCTTGTTTTTCCATTTTCAGATTTCTGGTATTTTTACTAAAAGAGCTTATCAGAACAACGAACAATAACAATTTTTACCTTAATTTTTTTATGGTTTTACAATTATGAGGTTAGTGCGTACCTAATCAGTATTGCTATAAATTTCTGCACTGAAATTTTCCTGGGACTGCAATTTAGGTGTCAATACATTATCAACGGCGGACTACGGGTTTAAACTTATCCCAACATTACCAAAAGTCTTGAGACTGCTCCTCAATATTTAGGATATTCTTTAAGCTTTCCGAATTTCTTCTTATAGTTTCTAATCCATTATTCGTGCGGTTTCTAAGTGAACACAAAAAAGCGGAAGTAACTCAAAATGACTCCTAGTGGCTCATTTAATGTCCCTTTGATTGATGATTCAGAACTCTCGTCTAGTTTCTAACGAAGGAAGACCGTACTTGAGAATGTCAAATTTCTTCGCCCTTTACCGAAACCCAATTATCTCGGTCGCATTGGCTATTTAATGACCGGCTTCGCGCATTGTTTAACATCGAATAATCGTTTATTTATACTGCACATGGAGACATGGGAATACAAATCAATTACCTGTAATCGGGGGAAAAGCTTCAAGCTTCAAATCAACTTTTATTCAAATTCCCCGACGTACTGAACTCAGTCGAAAAGAGGTGACTGTTTTGGAGGAGTCAATTGACAATTAGGCGTTTCCGCACAATGTAATGCCAGTGTTACAAAATAATACTTTCTTCTTTCTTCCTTTTAAACATATTTTTATATTTACGGAACCATTGTTATAATTAGAATAGTGATATATGTCAACAAATGGAATGCTCTTCGTTAACTCTCTCATGTTTTGTGTCTTTTTTTCAGCAATGGGAACTGTATGTACTCAGTCGATTAAAGTGGGACTTGTCATCAGTTACGCCATTAGACTTTTTGGAATTACTTCTAATACGCCTGCCAATTGGAAACAATAAATGTCCGGATTTAAATGTGGAAAAAGTTCGACAGCATGCCCAAGCATTTATATCCCTAGCAGCCAAAGGTAAGATTATGCTTTATTTAGTATTAAGTATGAAGCGTACGTGGAGATCATTCATAAGATGTGCGATGGCTTGTAATTGAGAAGATGAGGATATCACAAATTACGAGTGCTAATGTGTCAAAAATTTGGTGGTCTAAAAGAGATACTTCGGTGAATAAAGTATCTGCCATATTAATGCATTTCTTAAGGATGTTCAAATTAATAAATTTCTGCTTGTATTTATTAGAGAGACAGACTAACCGGGTGTTCGACGGTAGATCTCGCGGAGCAAATTAATGAACTTGACGTTAAATGCCTTCAATTCTAGGCACGTCCACTGATCGAGAGAGATGCAAAGGTTGACCGATATGCCCAAAAACGAGCGGGTAAACATTATGTGTGTTGACCTGATTGCTTATGGGTTAGATAGTTATTTGAACTAACTTTTGATTGTGTAGATTGAAGGAGGTGACATTAACGGTTTATGGTTGCGTCAAAGGATGAGTAATATCGTAAATATGGTATATCTAGTGCCTGTGTCGCTGCGAAGCACGATTCACGGACTTTTTTTTGGTGCGAGCTGAGAGAGAGGAAGTGGCTAAGGAGGTATCAATGTATATTGGTCTTAAATGCCTGTAAATTACAATGACGAGGCAACACATGATCAGGTAGAGGATTCCACATTCGTGCGGTTCGGCTAAAGAATGACTCTCTATGTTTATTTGTGCGCGTGAAGTTGACTTTCAACGTGAACTGACATTCGCAGATTGACGGGTATCGCGGGAAAATGTCTGAGGAGGCCGAACACATTCAGCAAGTTCAGTTGAGCAATGACCGTGATAATTTCCTATAGAAAAGAGACAGGTAATATGTTGCACTTATGTTCTAACGACGGAACTGATCCACGCACAGCTGGGTCCCCAATATGTTTCACTGTCGGTTTTTGCAAACTATCGAGCACGAGTAGTGCAGTTTTGGATGTGCCTGACCAAACGTGGGATTTCAACTTCAATTTGGGACGAATATATGCCTTGTAAATAGTGGCCAGGTTTGATGGAGTGAAGTATCTTTAGCATTTCTTAAGGAACCCCACTTTTCGTAGCTTCAAATATGTGGTCCCTCCAATTAAGAGCGGCAAGTGCCGTTCATCGACAGTATACCTACTTTAAGGTTCCCCTTTGACGACAAGAGACAGCATTGAGTTTTTAATGCATTGAATTCTACTCAGTTAGATAATTCCCATTGATATATCTTGTTGAGGTCGGAATTCAATGTATTATATACAACCTGCTGATTGGTAATGACGTTTGAAGAGTAGAGGACGGGAATGTTCGTATCAGTATAAGAAACCCAATGTGCTATCATCAGCAAACGAGTGAATTGGGTTTTCAATAATTGACAAGAGATCATTTATAAAGATAAGAAACAGAGTGGGTGAGAGTACGAAACCTTGGGGAACATATGCATTAATTTGATGGGTGATAGATTTAACACCATCAAGAACCACTTGACTTGAACGGCCAGAAAGGTAGTCTTTTATCCATTGGATCAGAAAATTGTCCACTCCATATGAATGCAATTTTGACAAAAGGGCTGGATGCCAAACTCTGTGGACGGCGTTTGAAATATCGAGTGCAACAACCTTGCTTTCATCGAAGTAGCGGATGGATTGACTCCACTCTTCGGTAAGGTACGCCATCAAATCTCCTGTGGACCGGTTGCTACGAAAGCCATATTGGTGGTTATTTGATTCCAGACATTTCGTAAGCTGACGGTTAATCAGTGATTCCATTACCTTCGAGAGAATAGAAGTTAGTGCTATGGGTCGATAAGCAGAGAGGGACAATTTTTCGCCCCTTTTGGGAATTGGCTGAATGTTGATTGATGATTGGTGATTACGTGGCGTCTCACAAAACGGGAAGAAAACAAATTCCGCGTATTCGAGAATAAAGTTCTAAGCGGTGTCTTTGGCGGTAAATATGACGAGGAGGCAGGACAATGGAGGAAACTCCACAACCACGAATTGGAAGAGCTATACCACAAGCCTACAATAGTGAGAGTAATCAGGTCGCGAAGATAAAGATAGGCCGGGCATGTGGTGCGAATGGGCAACGATAGGACCGTGCGTAGAATTCTTGACGATAGACCAACGGGAAAGAGACCGACAGGACGACCGGGACGGAGATGGGAGGACAATGTAAGGTTTAACCTTGAGGAGATCGGATCAGATGGTCAAGTGCGGAAGGAGAGTGCACCGGACAGGGAACGATGGCGGAGTCAAGTCGGTGAGGTCATGAACTTCCTACAGGCCAATAAATAGCAATACTAGTAAAAGTTCGCTGATTTCCATCCATTGGGGAAACGAAACGGAATAAAACAAATGGAAGCGCTTCCGCAGTGGCTTAGCGAGTAAAGTGGAATCTCTTTAAGAGAATTGGGGGAATGCCATCAGGACCAGTGGATTTAACATACATTAACATTGTTAATTATGTAACAAGGACACAACACCAAGAGGGGATCGAAACCAAAAATCATCAGCGCTCAATACCAGAACATTAATGTAGCAATATCAGCATATATTGAGAGTTGAGACATCTCCACAAACACGCGATCGTGGTCTAATAAGTCTCTGTTTTGGCTCTAACGTTTTGTTAGCATATGTTTCATTCACGTGTGTTATAACGCAAAACGCTATAACGTCATAGCTTTGTTGATTGTGGTCTCTGTCGGAGTTGATGGTTGCAGTTGCTGGTCGTGTTCCGCATTTGCCAGCTATTAGCGCGGATATATTTTACGGATTTAAGACATTGTTTGTCCTTCAGTTTTGAGTCTAATATGCAGTTAATGCCATTTCCAAACTGTTATTGACGTAGCTGTCAATTGAACGGACGTACGCTAAGTATGTCAGATCGGCTTTTTTAACGTAACAAGTGTGTATGTTTATGATTTTCAATTCATTTTTATTTGTGAATATATATGCAGCGCTTCTAGCAGATACACACGACTAATAGTGAAGAACAACGCCAAAAGCCAAGTGGATAAACCAAAGCACGCCCGTTAAAACCGCACACCATAGCAATAACATAGCATTTCCACATCAGTTGAGTGTTCTTGAGTTTAGAAATCAAATTTGTACACGCGGCAGTGAACTGATGCGTTGAGCATTTGTTCTAATTTTTAGTGATTCTAACCGTGATAGCGTCGGTTCGTTATATATATATAGATATATATATATATAGATATATATACATGTATATATATATACATATTTATATATATATATATATATATATATATATATATATATATTTATGTATTTATATGTTGAAATTTTTCAACATTTGCGTTTCTTGCGCTTAAAAAGAAATCCATCTCTTGACGTCGGTTTGGGTTCCATCATGTGGACAAAACTGATAACTGCCGTATAAGAAGTATTCTTTGCCGAACGGAGTTTTGCAGTCAACTTGCTTGAACACACATAACCGATGATTCACAATATGGTACAAAAGTTATCCGCTTGGGTTGGAAAATCACCACGATAAATTCAAATTCTAGTTTTTTTTTTTGGTTTCTGTTAGACTTCTGTTCTCAGAACTACTGAACACAATGTTGAATTCTTTGCGAAGTAGTTCATTTCAAAACAAAGTGTTCTCTAGGATGACTTGTTGATTTCTCTCACCTGGACTCAACGAATTTTTTGATTTAAACAACAATACTATGAATCTCCGAAGAACAGTAAAACAGACAGAGATCGGCTACGCGCCTTCGATGCGATAGCGATTGTAGCGCCGACGTCAGCGCCGAGCCCCCGATCTGGCGGATCGCTCGTCTCTGTATGCTCTCAAGTAGGTGGAGGGTATGTTTAGGAGCCGAGCTCCAAACATGAGAACAATATTCGAGCGCGGGTCTAATCCAGGATTTATACAGGAGAACAAGTCGGGCCGGAGTAAAATACTTATTGGGTCTAAAAAGATAGCTCAGCTTTCCTGAGGCTGACTTGGCGATGCTCGACACGTGTATATGCCACGATACATTCCCACAGACCGTCACGTCGAGTAATTTCAATCTTTCCCCAGATTCGAGGGCCTGGCCATTCATCATCAGCTGTGGAACCGACGATCCATTTTTCTTTGTGAATGTTGTATATTGTGTCATCGCTGCATTGAAGTCGACGAGACGGGCTCTTCCCCACTGCAGGACCTTATCCAGATCCCGATTCAGAGAGTCAATCTGTCTACATCTCAGCTGGTGCGGCGTTGATCCACCAGTCGGCCGAACTCTCGAAAAAGAGGAAACAAGCCTACTTTCATCCGCAAAACCGAACACTTTGTTATCCGTTGAGTCCATCAAATTATTTATGTGAAGCAAAAACAAGGTCGGAGCTAAAATAGAACCTTGAGGCACCCCCGAATTAACAGGATACTGATCCGAAAACTGTATACCCGCCTGTCACGCCGGAGACCGGGGTTCAATTCCCCGTCGGGGAGCATCTGGCGCAAGACTAATTACTTTGCCCGGAAAAAAGAAATCATTATGGAACATTTAACAAGGCTCAGTACTTGCTACATAAGGCCAAGACCGGTTACCGGTTGTAGTGCCGATGATGATGATGATGATACGAGCACTCGCCGTCCATAACAACCCGGATCGATCGATTTTCCGAAAACACTGTTGTAGGGAGGGAGTTCCATGGTTTCCCCGCTCTGTGACAAAATAAATGTTGGTACAGAGAAGTACGTGCCATTAAGAGATAATGGATTCTTTTTGAAGTACAAGTGTTGTTGGGGAGGATGGTAGATGCATCTAGTTTTGTGTCTTCATCTCCACCTTTTTCCCTTTCTCATAGGGTTGTCTTCCTTCTAACAAATTATCTCCTTTAAAATTTAAAATCTATCAGTAACAAATCCGTGTTGTCTGGGAGAAATGAGGAATTTGCAGTGAAATGTTAACGTGTCGTACAGAAAGCTTGGGTATATGGGAAAGCTAGCAATAGGGTGACAGTTCCTGACAGGGCATTTTGGTCCCTTATTTGTGTATATGGGTGATATAGGAGGTTTTTTAAATGGTTGGGAATTTCCCTTAAGAGAGAGATAAATAGAACATTCTTGAAAGGAGAACTGAAAGAATAGATGAGAATTTTTAGGGAGATTGGCGTCGTTGAGTTGGGGTACAAT
Source organism: Microdon myrmicae (assembly GCA_963931805.1). Lineage (NCBI taxonomy): Eukaryota > Metazoa > Arthropoda > Insecta > Diptera > Syrphidae > Microdon > Microdon myrmicae. The sequence continues at coordinate 17,017,712 of OZ007502.1, forward strand.
AATTTGTTTGCAATCGAGTTCGGATGGAAGGGAGTAAAAGTGGGCCGACAGAGAAGTGAGGTAAATTGTCGAAATACAAAGTGTTTGGGACAGAGGTGTCATTAGTGAAAAATTGTTTGAAGTGAGTGGCAAAGATAATAGCAATAGTAAGTGGGCCGGTTGATTTTTTTTTTGTTTTTTTGTTTTTTTGTTTTATACATTAATGTGCATACAAAGAGGGATTTTGGAGCACCCTTAAATATCAGAGCTATGTGTGAACGGACGGAGAGGAAGTAGATAAGAAAAGGAGGTATCAGTGTACATTGGTCTTAAATGTGCTAATATTGCAGTGAAGGGAACATCGGGTAGAGCATTCCACATTCCTGTGGTTCGGCTAAAGACTCCCTATGTTCATTTGTGCGTCTGAAGTTGACTTTCAACTTGAACTGATGCGCATTCTTAGATTGACGGGTATCGCGGAAAATTGTCTGAGGAGGCGGAACACATTTCCGGCAACTCAATTTGGGCAAATAGCTATAGAAAAAAAAAAAAAACAGACATGATACGTTGCGCCTATGTTCTAAGGACGGAATTGAACGACTTACGTTCCCCAATTTCTTTCTCATAAAGTTGTCTTCCTTTAAAATTTAAAATCCCTAATTTTCTTATGGTTAAAATTATTTGTTCAATATTTACCTATTTAGTTTTTTTTTTATAATAGAAATCGTTCGAGAACTAAAATCTTTCAAATGTTGCGTAATAAACCCGACGGTTGAGCTTTGGAATGTTGTTGAAATAAAAGATTACGGGTGTAAACATTAATTGGGATATACATCCCATTGTGAACTTAAACTCAAATATTAGCAAAGCCACACACCTGCATTGATGGCTCGCCACTCGTCGACGACACAATAATAACGAAGATCGTGTTCGAAAGTGGACGAAGAGCAGGGAATAGAGGGAGAGAGTGGATCTGAGTGAGAGTCTGAATTCAGATCTCCTCCACGAAGGAGGTGGTTTTTTAAGTTTAACGAAGCCACTTTGTTTTAAAATTTTTTTACGTTTTTCTTTGTTTCACGTTTGTTTCAAAATGAATTATATTTAGCGCTAAAATTAAAGTAAATGTATAAAGATAAGTTCCAGTCGGGTCGGGAAAATCCAACCCGACCGCACTAAAATCGAAACCCAGCTCCAGCTGTTCTCAGTTTTCGCCGACCCAAGTCCCGATTGTCACACTTCCATTGGACATTGGCCGTAGAAACACTACGCGCCTCATCGTGGACACAGGCGCCGAGGGCAGCCTGTTGAAGCTGAAGGCACTCCATCCTAAACATGGCATGGATGTGCATAAATACACAATGCTCCAAGCGCTGTTTGGTAAAGGCAAGTCGAGGGGATGCTGCCATGGGAATTTCATGTTGCACCACGAGATTCCCTGCAGTGTTAAGAGAAGACGGGTTGTTGGGGTACGACTTCCTGTCAAGAAATTGTAGAGTCAATGGACCGGGCGGTTGTTTGGAATCCCTCCGAACGACCGTAAATCCCGTACCTTTCTCCGTTGGCTTTGCGCGTAGCGAGACAGGAAGGGTTGAACGCAAGGTGGCCAATCGGGGAGCCAAGCCAAAGGGACCTGGTAAGGTCGATACTGCGGCCGAAATTCACCCGGAGACCCCACCCACACGGGGGAGGGCTACGAAAAAAACGTTCAACCACGTGCGAACCAAAAGGTCTATAGCGTTTGAAATAATAGTGAAGAAGATCGTGTGATTCGAACTGACGCTATGACAGTTTGAATCACGAAAAAATTTTACCTAAGCGTTACCCATCAGGCTACTGACCGTGTTTAGAATTTGATTTTTAAACTCGACTATACTCCACTGATGTGAATTATTTTTATTTTCGCTAGGTATACGGTTCTGATGTATTTTCTTATTCGATTTTCGTTCGGTGTCCTTCACTATTTTTGCTTGTGAATTGTGTGTATCTGTTAGAGTTGCCACAGGTCCGCACCCGTGAAACCCAAACACCACAAAAAAAAAAAAAAAAGATAAGCCGAGCTATAAGACTAAGAAGTAAATCCTTATAAATTTGGAGCCCCTGATTTAACTGGCCAGACTCGGTTTTTTCTCTGAAATCTTCGTCCTCTATAAAGGACCTTCGTCGAGGGAAACAAACTTACGAGTCTAACTCAAAAGTTTTTAAGGCCAGGCCCAATACTGTAGGCGCATTCCCAGCGCAAACTGCAGGAGCAAATCTCAGTGCTGGAGGTGGGATCAGGACGCGGAGTTGCGAAAACGGATCTGAGGCTCAGGGATTTTGGGATTTTGGTTTTGCCGTCAAAACGGAACAACCCCAGTATACCAACCCATAAGCCCAGCCATGAGAGCGGGTCCAGTGAAAAAGGAAGAGCGAATTAGAGCGAGGCAGATTCGCCTGCCAGCCGGCACATTGAGTGAGGTGAGTGGGGGTTTCCTCCATTTGCGTGAAGGAGATCCTAACCGGATAGTGTGGGCGATCGAACTCTCTACTGCCACCCCCTGATGGTTGCGTGACGAGAGCGCCCTCGCCCTCTGAGTAGTCCCTACTGAAAGAATTACTTTAAATATGTTTTGGTCTATAGTAACAAGATCATTAAGATCGTATTAACACATATTTCTTATGCAATTTAACTAACAATAGCACTAATGTTATATTCTATTAGTATAAACTTTAAATATATTTTGGGCTATAGTAACCAGATCATTAAGATCGTATTAACATATAGTTGAATTTTTAGGGTTAGTCATCATCATCATCGGCACTCCAACCGGGATCCGGTCTTGGCCTTATTTAGCAAGTCTCGAGGCTTGTTAAATTGTCCATAATAATTTATTTTTACGGGCAAGATTATTAGCCTTGCGCCACTTTTAGGGTTAGTGCTTTAGATGAATTAAGCTTGAAATAGTGTGATAGCATTTTTCCATATATACTTTTCTAGACGACGAAAAAATCAGCATTCCCAATATAAATTTACTACAAAAAGGTAGTAACTAAGTGGAAATCTGTCAAAGATGTAGGAGGGTAGCTCACATAAATGCACCAAGCAGCATCCTTTGTATCGTTGTGGCCTTCGTGATCAGTAAGTCTTATCATCATTTGTGAGCACTAGTTGCTGCTGTTGCTGCGGCAGCCGTTATTTCTTCCTTTTATGACCATGATGATGCAGTTTGAGGGAACAAGCCCTTGTATGTCGATCGTAAATTGCTTGGTATGTCAGGATATTTTCTCACTTTTATATTGTTTTATTCCTTTAAACCTTCATCATCGTAACTGGCATCGCCACCGCGATCGCCATCGGTGCCATTGCCTGTGATATGCAGACGAGACTGGATCATTGTTTGTCTGGACACGACGCCACCGCAATAGCTGCCGCCACCAATGCTCCAGCTGCTGATGTTGGCTGTGTGGTTACGTTGATTCTTTTTTGCTGTATGGTCGATCTAAGTTGATTGTTTTTTGCGCAAGACTACTGATTGATATTCGGCTATAAATATGTGTATTATATATGCTACATCGTTTATTATTAAAAGGTGTTGATTTGGTATTGGCAGTCAACTTCACTGGTTAGCATTGTTGTAGGTTTTAAGGTCAGTTGAGAGTCACCTGTATTAATGTCGCGGTTTATGTGGTGACTGTCGATGACTCAACGCTTCACTATTGTATCCTAGAAAAACCTTAAGTTTTGTGGAAAAATTATTTAGTCTTTTGTGGATGAGGTAGCTAATGAATGAGCAGTCTGCATCGATGTATACTTCTCGGTGTGTTAACTGTGTGAAACAAATAACGTAAAAATTGTGTAGTAGCATGTACACTATTCTTTTGAAATCTAGATTAGAGCCATCTGTCGGGGATTTTCTCAACAAACAGAGCAGTGCCACAAATTACACGGTAAATTATCTGTGAAATTCTAACTATGTAAACAATTTGTATACCCATGCGTACGATAAAAATGCTACGTGGATTTGATTACAGGCAAAATATTCCTCTAACATTTTTTTCGCATCTCTTTTGTATCCTTCATGCATTACATACATGGAGTGATTTTTTTATCATCAGTATGGTTGAGGTGTGATGGTTTTAGAGCAGATATAAACCCCACTTTCGTCGTTCTATAGTGGGCACTCAGCAAAATGTCTCATTTCTATGTTTTCATGGATTATTGTGCCGTGCCGTTAAAATGATACAGGAGTTTCGCGACGATTAGTGCAATATCTGGGGCGTAATATGCAAGTTCTCTATTGTGCATCGCCATATATCTCACCACTGATTAGTAATTCTTTCACTTAGTGAAAGACAGGTAAACTTTAATACCGATATTTCGGAATTCTATTTGCATGGGTACAACTTACCTGCCATGGCCCTCATATGTTGATACTACGGTGGCATAACAATAATTTGCATCATATTGAAGAGAGAACAAGGAGCGGTGGTACGCCATGTGTTCTTAGAAATAATTACGGATGAGATCCTCCAAATGCACGCTAAAACTTAAAGTCAAGTCTTGTGAAGTTATATTTCAAGATGTTAAGTCTTACTTATTCATCCGAATATGTTCAACAAAGCTCCTTCGACTTCATTACGTAACAGCAAAGTGTGTTCAACTCATTGAATTCCAAGATACACGTGTATAGATTGGAATTCAGAGCTCCGAAATCCCAGTGCTGCCACTTCTCAGCAAAGAGAGATCCCAATATAACATAGACTTATTATCAAGATAACCTTTAGCGTGCGCATATTATTAAAACTAAACGGCGCCATTGAGGCTAGATAAAGAGAAGGCATGCGATTTGAATATTAGATCTAGTGAACTATTATAAAAATATGATATCAGAAAAGGAATGAAAGACCTGTTTGCGTATAGAGGGCTATTTGTGGTTCTTAAGGAGAAATTTCGGAAATTTTACCTTACACCCATTGGAATAGATTTCTCACGTAATTAGATTGTGGCTGCCGATCCGGCAGTTGAGTGAATGATTCCTCTAAATTACTTCTGCCTTAGTTCCTTTTGCTGTCTTCTATCTGATTATCGTCTGACTGGCATATAATTAGAGTACCAGAAAAGAGAAGTTATCCCAAAAAGGGTCGTTAGGCCAAAAAGAGGCATATGAATAACATTTCTGAAATCAGCGTACTTTAAAATGATTTCCAATACCCGTGAAGGTCTGTCGGCATTTTCAATTGTCTACTTTTATTCCTAACTCACGCGCATTAATTTTGGTTTCCTTTCAACTAAATCTGAAAGTCAGAAGTATGAAAGATGAACGAGGTAGAAGACCAATAGCTAAGACACATGTATATAAATCTGTAAACTTGTTGTCTTATTTTTATTGCGATGTACAATGGGAGATGATTTAGTGCGAGTTTTATGTAAGTCGACAACCTAAACCAGGTAAACAAGCTTCGGTTCGGCAGGCGTCATTAATTTTTGGGCTGTAACGTCCACCAGGTCGTTAGAGAGTCCCATTTAAATTAATTGCATCGCCTTGGCAGTTAGTATTTCGACCGACGATTAAAGGCATCACTTAGACGGTTTGCTGATCTCGACTTGAGAAGCTTGTATTTAGCGTCATCCCCTGACTTAAATTTATATGTCACCAATCGGACAGCCGTGAAATGGAAAGTTAAATTTTTGTCGCCATGAGTAATGACATTTAATTTTTGGTTTGATAGACGATAACAATATATTAATTTGTGAATGGTTGAAATAAGAAAGCAAAAGATGAATCAAGTCATCCTGTAAGAAATCTGAATAATTTAGGGTGCGGTGTGATATGTCTTATATAAAATCATACTCGTTGATTACTTATTAGTTTGTAAGACATTCTGTGTGGGAAGTATATGGAATTCGTCATTTGAAAGATAGGTGTTAAGAATATCACCAATTTGTTTATCCACAAGTTGGTAGCGTTGTACTGAGTTCCCTTGTAGAATTTGAGCGCGTTCTGATCCGGAAGTATATGCTTTATTTGGTTCTAGTTTAAGTGGTGGGGGGTGGGGTACACAGAGGAGCTTATAAGAAGACAGAATTTAAGAGTAGAAGTGCTAAAGTTAACATCAAGGGGGGAGAGGTAAGAGTTGGTTCTCCGTAGCATTCGTGAGATGGGTTCGTTGGGACAATATTGATGGGCGGACAGATAGAAGAGACGGGGGTTCCGCAGGTTACTGGGGTTGGTATTAAACAGGATGGCGGTGAGAAGGAGGGTACAATCGACCAGAGGGAAGACACTCTCTGAAAAGAATGTCTGCGTTAATTTTACGCTCTTCAGCCCTCGTTAGATTGTGTAAAGGGAAGGATCAGGAGGTTTCCCAACTCAGTCCACGGAAGGCAAAAGTCGGTAAGTACCGACGCTGAATGCTGTCGATTCTACATATGTGGGACATATAATGCGCATATCGCTAGCACATTCTAGTAAAGGGCGGATAAAGGCAACATAGACCGATCGGGTCATGCGAGGGTTAGAAAAATTTCTTAGACCAGCGTTTCACAAATCCGAGAGCAGAATTGGTCTTAAGGATTATGTCATCAATATGTAAGAGAAAATTTAGCTCCTTGCCACATAACAAGCCCATCTCGAGAATCAAGTTAACAGAGGACAGAGGTTGGTTGAGTAAAAAGTATCACATCCATGTAATTTATTGTTAGTATAAAGATAGGGGGCCATATGTGACTGCTCTGAGGGACACTCGAGGTGGCAAGAGAAGGAATTGAAGGTCGGGTCTGAATCATGCGCAACTTCAACAACACAACTTCCAGGTCATTTATTAGGTTGGCCTGTGTTTTCATTAGTTAGTTTTGGTAGAAGGAATTGGTGAAGTAATGTTTGGTGAAGTGACGATAGGTACCGAGACAGTTCGAATAGTCGCAGATAGAACCATTACAGAGGTAAGTAGTCCGCCGATTGTTCTTTTTATTACGTAACGAGTGAAACTTTCGACCATATCAAGGAGGCGGAGAGGTTTTACGTCTAGAATAGCGAACGTAAAGGGAAATGGATTTGAAGACTTCTCCCCGTTGGGGAGCTTCTGGCGCAAGACTAATGACCTTGCCCGGAAAAAACAAATCATTATGGAAAATTTAACAAGCCTCAGGACTTGCTAAATAAGGCCAAGACCGGTTCCCGATTGTAGTGCCGATGATGATGATGATGTTAAGATTAGTAGTAGCATCTTTTAAGGTTAGGTGATCAAAACGAAGAGAAGAGCAAACGTTGGTCAAACTATCAGAGTAATGGAGCACGAATTTGAAGTAGTGCAATCCTTTAACTACCTTGGGTCAACCCGATAACAATATGTAAGAAGAAATACGCGAACGGCTGGTCAAATCAAACAAAGCCTACTATGATCTATCAAGGCTCTTTAAATCCCGAAATATATCCAGAACATCCAAGCTACTACTGTACAAGACTGGTCTTACCAGTACTCATGTATGGATCAGAGACCTGGGTGCTCAATAAAAGGCACTCTGAACTCTTAGTCGCGTTCGAGAGGAAGGTCTTAAGGAGAATTGTTGGCCCCGTATGTGAGGGAGGACGATTCCGGAGGCGCTACAACCATGAGTTGTACACAATGTACTTTGAAACTAATGTTGTGGGAAAAATCAAATTCGGTAGATTCCGGTGGGCGGGACACCTAGCTCGAATGAGCGAAGAGGAGCCTGCTCGGAAAGTCCTTTGTGGCAGGATGCGTGGAAGGAGACAGCGCGGCAGACCTTGTCTGCGATGGGGGGATGGCGTAGACCAGGACGCTCAGAGCCTGGGAGTGCCAAACTGGATGACATCGGCTCGAAATCGGGACTTGTGGAGAGATTTGTTAAATAAGGTCAAGACCGGATCCCGGTTATAGTGCCGATGATGATGATGATGATGATGATCAAAACAGAATGAGGTTCTGCTTTGATAATCTTTTTTTTTAACATACTGTGTTTATTTGACCAATAATCAATGTTCACATTAAGTACTAGAGCTAACTTATAATTCTAGTGATAAAATTGTTTACATGCATACTTTACACATTTTTCAAACATAACTGAATGTGTGAAAAACTATTCGAGTTTTATAGGTTTTAATATTAACAGTTTTCCTGGAAAAGGTCAGAAAACCAGAATTTTTATTTTTTAATTTAATCTAATCTAATACTTAACTTAACTCTAACTTATTCTAGCTTAACCTAATTTATTTTATAATAAGTTAAATATGTAATGTGAATTGTGGAATATAGGGATTGGAAGTAGGTTGGCGTGGGATATGGTCAGTTTGTGGTCTCGGGTGCGGTAACACTTTCCGGTTGTTCATTAAAACGCAGAATGTTGGAGAATGGTTGTATGTTACAGTATTTGAACTGATTGGGCGCCAACTCGGTGCTATGGTACACTACCTCGTTGGAGTCATTAACCAATCTTCCAGAGGTGAAAAGACTTCTTGTGTGTAGACAATTCAGATAGTGAGCCCTGTTATCTAGAGGAGTTGGTAGTAGTGAAGTTATTATGGGGTTGGGATTATTTAGGAGGTTTTCAATAAATTTGATAGATAGCTCTAGGAAGCGTCTATCGAGACGGTCAATATTAGCCGCATTGTATAGCAAGCTGTTATTGTAATACTTGTAAGAGTTGGGTTGTCGGTGGAGGCCAGTGACCAGCCTGAAGCATTTCCTTTCGAAAGTGCGTAGCTTCTCCATTTGGGCTGGTGTTATATGATACCACAGTGGACACGTATATGTGGGTGTGGGTTTGATTATTTGTTTATAGATGAGCAGTTTGACTTTGTGAGAGAGTTGATAATCATTAATAAGTCGAAAATATGCTATATTGAAGTGTGGAGGTGCTTTTAAGCTTGCCCGAAGAACCCCCCATAATTACAACCCAACTCCCATTGTTTCCCGCTAATGCAAATGCATTAGCACCTGTAAATGCGTCACACATCAAGGTTATCTAACGCATAAGCCAAAAGTTCCTGTAAATGAATTCTTACATTTCATGCATCAATTCGCATTCAAAATTCTCTACAAGAATTCTTTTCATCATACAGGATCATAAATCCAAAACCTATTTGGAACCTTCGGTTGCCAGGCAAATTCCAGCCTTCCCATATTTGCACCTCTATCACCAGCATACCTGAAACATTTCCTTTCTCAAGGAAATTTAATGCATTCAACGCATTATCTAAGAATGCCTAAAAAGAATTCTCCCAACATTTACGCACTGAAGGCGCTATTCAAATTCCCTGAAAGAATTCTGTAATGTACACATTTTTCTGGCGATTCCTTTGTTCAACGACCAAAGCAACGTCGGTCAGCTTGTTTATGCAGCTGCAATAAACCGACCAGCGATTCGTTTGTTCAATCGACAAACAATTACCGTATCTCAGGCATTATCCGCGAAACCGAATTCTCCAGCATTTTCTAATGCAAACATGAACCCGGATTCTACTACAGCCAGAGATTGCATAAACAGCCAAATGCTCTAGCACCTAATGAGATACGGCTTGTTTACTTAGCTGAACTCACATCTAATCAATGCTCATGATTCCCTTTAATTTTTCGGCTTTGTTTTCCCATTGACCTTCGCGCATGGGTGGTCAATGTGATCTGCACGATCACTCATACACGACACTGCATACAGAGATCGCCGCCACGGGCATTAAGGAAAGATTGCATTTCCATGGTGGCCACACCCTAAAGAGAAATTATCTCTCTCTTTATACGAATCTCACCTTTAACTGAGGATTGAATACAAGTCGGTGTTCGTGCCTCACTAAGTCTTCTTTAATCAGCCGACCGAGCCGGTCGCGTCTCCACCTCCGTTCCCGTAGCGCTGCGGGACGCATATTCTGCCGCGAGTCGAGAGTTAGAGTCGGAAATTTAATTGTGTAGTGTAAAGTAAATATATTAACAAACACGAGACGAATAGCCGGCTAACTACAAATTAATATCATCCAAACTGAGCGCCCAACGGAAAAAAAATTACATCTAATCGTGAATTGTGTACGTTTGAACGATGCAATGAGAGTGCTTAAATTAAGATATTTGGAAGGTTCCAAGTGACTTTTAATTCATGTTTTTCATTTAGTTAATCAAAAAGTAACTATCATCAATAAAGTAACCATTTAATTAATAAACAAACTTGTGTGTTTTCATTTAACTGCCTTCTTGCGGACGCAGTGTTGTGGAGTTTTGTTTCGTTCGTTTTCGGTAAACAGTTTTCTTGTACTGCGGTGGAACAATCGACGAGGGGAAAGTGAGTGCGCCAATCAGAAAGTGAAAAGTTTGCGAGGACGAAGCAGAACCCTGCGCCCATGCCGGCGCCACGACTTCGTACCCCCACAATTAGTGACTACGACGGGATCTGTTTACACACAGCACACACTTTCCCGTAGTAAAACAGTTCTTCACGACTTCCGCATAGAGCATCGGCACACTCGCCTGCTCCGACGATTTCCCGCTCGCTCGTTCCTCGTTCCGTCGTTCGCACACGAAGCTGATCGTAACAAAGTTACTGAGGAGGGACTAGTGTGGCCTTTCTAACAGATACACACATAATACACAAGTAAATAGTGAAGAACACCGAACGAAAATCGACTAAGAAAATGTATCAGACCCGTATACCATAGCGATAACATAACAAATCCACATCAGTCGAATGTACTTGAGTTTAGAAATCGGATTCGTAAACACGGCGGTGGCCTGATGGGTTGCGCTTTGGTTCAATTTTTGGTGATTCTAACTGTCATAGCGTCAGTTCGAATCACACGTTCTTCACTATCATCCCAAACGCTATAGAAGTCATACGAATAATGATGTCGGAGCGAGCTGGACTACAGCGGGGATTTGTGAAAATAGGGCAGATAAGAAATGAGTGATAGTTGTCGCTGGTTGAGAGGGCGAGACTAAAGAATTAACATGGTCAAATGTGAAAATTAGGTCGACGAAGAAACACGCCTTAGCACTAGCGGGAGATATGATTTATAAAGATTGATCATCTGATAAGGTCTATTGAAGATGTGGGAGGTTAATGCCGCCAAAAACGATGATATCGTCCACGGAATTGCATACATTTGTTGTGTAGTCGATATTATTAATTGGTAGATAATCCAACGGGGTGGGAAGGCAAGATGTAGAAACAAATGACGTGTATTGATTTTTGGTGTAGTTTTATTTTAATAGAGTCATAATCGAGTTTGGATGTGGACGATATAGCGATAAGCGTTGAGTTTATGCCATATTGGATAGCTAGGAGCACACTGCGGCAGGCAGAAACATCACTAGGTCGATTACCAACCCCGAGGAGGTAAACAGTGAAGAAAGAAGGCAATAAATCCCGATAGATGAGAATCAGGTTTGTTTTAGTAAGGGCATAAATATCGAAAGGAAGGGAGTGAGTTTCTTGCGAAACTGGCTGAGGCTTGAAGTCAGGGCTTCTGATGTTCTAGTAATAGAATGTAAGTGGATGATTATGGAAATATGAGGGCTTATAGGGGGAGTAAGATCAGGTGGCAAATTAACGACGAAAAACTTTATTATGGTCGGCTCTGCTGCGTTGAAGATGTTATGTAAACGTATTGTCCGAAGCTCATGAGGACCTTCGACAGTTGTTGAGGTGACGTGTTAAGGTTTTCGTGAAATTTTGTAATGGTATAACAAGGCGAGGGCTCCTCGATAGTATAGTGGTTAGTATACCCGCCTGTCACGTGGGAGACCGGGGTTCGAACCTAAAATCGATTCTTTTTTTTTTTGCACTAACGCATGCGCAAAAGGGGATTTTGGGTTCCCTTAAATGTCAGAGCGTGGCGTAAGGCTAATAACCTTGCCCGGAAAAAACAAATCATTATGGAAAATATAACAAACCTCAGGACTTGCTAAATAATGCCAAGACCGGTCGCCGGTTGTAGTGCCGATGATGATAATGATGATGATAACAAGGCATGTGAGAAGCCTTCCTGCTGAATGGAAACCATAACGTTGGTTTTTGTTTTACAAACAGAGTCAGCTTTGTCATGGAGGTAAGCCAGAAAGATACGGATTTATTGAAAGTATTTTTTTTTTCGGTTTGGAGCGCATGTAGTGGCAATTTTGTTTGCCAATTTTTACCGTCGAAGAAGAAAACAGGTCAAATATTGGGGTAGAGGTGGGAGTAGTAATATGGTAGGATGAAGTTGAAAGGGCAGATAATGCGGCGCTGAGATTGGTCGATGGGTGGAAGGATATGGAATTGGAAGAGTTTTAGTATTAAAAGTTGAGATTGGGATATTTTTCTCCTATCCTGAGGTCAAACAGAGGGACCAAATATGCAGTGGAGGTAATGGTTGGTTTTGGTAGAGACGGAACGAGGGATTGGTTTACACGAAGTACGTAGCAAACGCAGCACTTATACAGTTTAGATGGAACAGTGTATCTTTTGTTTTCTCCTTGTATCGTCATTAAACTGATGATTTTACCACAATACGACGGTGCTAGCATATGATGCTTCGAAAATCATAGTCTAGATTCTGTCATTATATCCATTTCTGTCGACGGTTAAACCTTGACTCTTGCTTATTTCTTTTAAAAGTATTATTATTAACTATTTTAAAAGTACGACCGTCTATGTCGACGGTTTGACTTCGTTTTCGTTTCATACATAAAATATGACCGCCTTCGTTGACGGTTTCACCACAATTATTATATAGTAAGTTTTAGTACGAAGAAATCCACAACTTTCCCAATTGATTGCTTTAGTAATCTGTATCTCGCCTCGTATAAGTGCGATCATGTTACGCTAGAAGCCGTTAGAAGGAATTTCGTACTGAAAAAAACTTTTCGGGCAGTTTTGTCGTTGCTTGACTCAGTTTTATTTGAGTGGGGGTCAAATATGTACACCAGAAAATACGCCGTTTTACAGTTTTTCTTTAATAAAGGCGAAAACACAAGCCAAAATGTGTATAGTGTTTATGGTCCTGATACTGTTAATCACCCATAATTTTGGTTTCGTCGAATTAATTGCGGGAATTTTTATGTCAAAAAAAAAAAAAAAAAAAAAACCACGCACTGGAAGGCCAATTGTCGAAAATTTAATAAAATTATGCAGAGTCTAGTCCGACCGCCATGTAACCACTGTGTCGATTGCCCAGAAACTAAACATTGTACAACCAAACCGTTTGGAACCACTTAAATAAGGCTGGGTACAAAAACAAGCTCGATGTATGGGTGCCACACGAGTTAACGCAAAATCAAATCTCATTGGCTGAATTTGTATGCCAATCGCTGCTATATCTGTGAATCGCTGCTGAATCGCACCCAAATCGGCCCATTTCTGAAGCGGGTGGTGACTGGTGATGAAAAGTGGGTCATTTACGACAGCGTAGAGCCAAAGCGGTCGTGGTCAAATTGCAGTGAGCCGGTGCAAACGGTGGCCAAGCCAGAATTGACGCTCAGGAGGGTTTTGCTGTGGGTTTAGTGGGATTGGCAGGGAATAAATGGCTTTACTAGATGTACTGAGCTGGTCCTCTAAGGCCAAACTCTTAATTCGAACCTGTACGGTCAACAATTGGACCGTCTGAAGGAATCAATCGCCCAGAAGCGCCCAGCTTTGGCCAATAGGAGAGGAATTGTGTTCCAACAGGACAATGCAAGGTCGCACACATCGTTAATGACTCGCCAGAAGCTCCGTTGGGGGATTCTTATGGACCTACCTTATAGTCCGTACCTGACAGCAAGTGATTACCACCTATTCCTGTCTATCGCGAAGATTTTTGCTGGTGAAAAATTCGCCTCAAGAGAAGCTTGCGAAAATCGATTCTCCCAGTTTTTTGTCAATGGGGACGAACGTTTCTATGGGAGAGGCATAAAGAACTTATCTTCGAAATGACAATAAGTTATCTAACAAAAAGGTGCTTATTTGACTTAAGTCGAATCATTCTAACTATGCTTAATAAAGCCTTCAACCTCATGCAAAAATAATGGATTTATTTTTACTAGACTAATGACCTTGCCCGAAAAAAAAACAAATCATGGAAAATTTAACAAGCCTCAGGACTTGCACAATAAGGCCAAGGCCGGTTCTCGGTTGTAGTGCCGATGATCATGATGATGATGATATGTTGTGAAGAAGAACTTATGTCCACTCTTTGAATTATGGACATAGGGAAGGGGGAATGTATTCTTGTAGTTTACTTACACAACGATCGTGATTATCATCATCATCGGCAATACAACCGGGAACCGGTCTTGGCCTTATTTAGCAAGTCCTGAGGCTTGTTAAATTTTCCATGATAATTTGTTTTTCCGGGCAAGGTCATTAGTCTTGCGCCAGATCGTGATTATACATTTAGGCAAAACATCTCGTGCTTTGATGAAGGTCTTCCGTTTGCGCCTTTTATCAGGTTCACTGCTCGTGTTTGAATTCTATCAAGCATAGATATTCTTGTTTTGGATTTGTTATCTGTTTTATCAAACACGCCCATAAAGCAGATTTTTGTATACACCTGTCATTCTTGGGTGAGGAAAGAAGACTCAAATACACGTTCTTAAATATGACAACCGATTTACAACTTTGGACGAATGTGACCCCTTAAAATTCGGACTTAATCGCCATGGATTTATTAGTTTCATCGTTTGTTTTTAGAGGTTAATGGCATTGTGTGACATTTCATACTTGCCTCCGTCTCAAAACAGTATCACATCAGAATAGATGTAGTGCTCTAAAAAGCCCTACCATCTTTTTCTTCCATTCATAATCCCAGTAATCCTACACCAAAACCTTAAAGCCAATCAAAACCCTAAAAAACCTAAACTATATTCAAAATTCGCAATAAATGAATCAAACATCCGTTTATCGCTTAGCATTTGCCCCCACGGCATAATTTAATCAAAAACCCTAATTAAAATCAAAATTCACAATAAACGAATCAAATATTCTTATGGTTTTATATTTGCCCCACGGCATCATCAAAATTCAAAATGCGGAGATACGTTATCTCAATCTGGAAAAATTCCTAATAAATTGAACAAACAAAAACCCGAATCCCTTTACACATCCACATCTGCGCAATAGTTTCGTAAGAATTCAAGAAACTGAATTCTTATCTCAAATAAACACTGAGCATCTCACTCAGGATACCAAAATCGGGATTTTGGTATGAAATTGTGCATTTTTGAGATACAAATCTCGATTTGTTGCCCTTTATAAAGAAACGGTAAAGTGATCTCCGGGCCGCAGTATCTTAATCCTCGTGCCGAAGAGCAGTAGTACACTGATTTAAAATTAAATTTATATCTGCATCTGTATCTAGGAGCAGTAGTACACTGTTTTAAAATCAAATTTATATCCGCATCTGTATCCAGGAGCAGTAGTATCGGAATATACCTCTTGCCTTGGAGGCATCGCCCCCAGGAGAATCACCTGAACTGCAATTAAAACAAACGCATTTTATTATTATTTTGGAATTGTGTGTCGTCACAAAACGTTGGCTGTTTCTTTGAGTACCAGGACGACTCCTAAAAATTGAAAAAGGAACCGGTGAGTAGAGTGGTGGCAAGCCCAAAGTTTTAATCCTTACAGCGTCCACGACTACGGACATCAACAGAAGGTACCAGGTTGCACGGTACAGGGACGATATTCCTAAAGTGACGCCCCACGGACGATCGGTTGTTGCTCTTCCCTCAAGGTTTGAGGAAGCACGGCGGCGACCGCAACGGTTCCCCTCAGGAGCGGTCTTAAAGAGGTCCCTCATCCTTTTCAGGACAAGGAGACAGGCTACCTAGGAGCGAGGCCAGTAGTAACATCTACTACTACATAGACACACGACCGTAATGTAGAAAGTTAATGTTCATGTAACGGCAATTGACTAAAATCCGATATTGACGGTTTTGGAAATTTGACGGTTCGCCTGAAAATTAGCCACTTCTGCATGGGATTCCAAAGATTTGTATTTGTTTGACAAACTACCCTCAATAATATCCTTAGTCTCTATAGTTGAAAATGTCACAAAAGTTGAATACACGTCTTAATCATGTTCATTTCACTTCCGCTCCAATTCGTAGACTCTGTGCTAGGTCCGTGTTTCGACTTTTTGTAAATTAAAATGTAACCTCCTGTAAGATATTGTGATCGACTGTCTTTTGTCCTCGATCGCGTAGGTTAATTTTGAATTTCGTTTTACCCTTGATTTACGGGACATTCCAATATAAACATCCTTTAAGATGCAATCATCAGTGCATTCTTTGTTTAATTATTGGATTTAGATTACGATTCCATCCTGAAAGAGAACTGACTTTAGCCAGGCAAAATAGCAATATGTTTTGTTTATCGACTCCAATATTTTGTGGCGAGTATCGGTCGGTATCCAGTTCTTTTGACGACAAGCCGGTCTAACTGCGGTATCGAACTTGTGGTGGTTTTGACTAACACATATAAATACAATAAATAAATATCATAGTGTTCTCTGACTTTCGAAATTTTGTAACAAGCACTCGAAGTTTTATGAGTGAACTTCGAAAGTGAGAGAACACAAAACAAGACTGTGTCGGAGATCTAGAATTT
Organism: Microdon myrmicae; assembly: GCA_963931805.1. Classification (NCBI taxonomy): domain Eukaryota; kingdom Metazoa; phylum Arthropoda; class Insecta; order Diptera; family Syrphidae; genus Microdon; species Microdon myrmicae. The sequence continues at coordinate 17,034,240 of OZ007502.1, forward strand.
TCTTGAATATTCGGTGATGTCGGTTTCTCATTCAATTCTCAATGCTCATTTTCATTCAAGTATTTTTTTAAGTCACAAGAGGAATCATAGCCGTCCGCAAAAGGAGTGGGGTAAGTCCTTGAAACTGAGAGCAAAGGGGGAATTTATTAAGATAATAAATAGAATTCGAATTTGTATCATCGTTCTGCATTTTCTGCGGCCTATTTTCAAGGCATGCAAACCTGCTATTTAACAAAACAAACAAAATTGTAATTGAGCACCTTCCATAGGTTCTTTTGAAAACCATATTGTAGTCGGTTGAAAAGCCCTGTGTTGAATACTTTTCTGCTACATCATTTTCGAACAATTATAGATCGATCTTCTTAAGAAGACTATGCGACACCTCTGTTTAGGGTGTCCTTCATTCCCTCGGTTTATAGCTATCGATGTAATTTGAACACATGAGCTCTGTCTCACAGTTACTCATTCAAAAGTCTGTATAGTT